>PYAM01000267.1:0-29598 GCA_003047355.2 Amphiprion percula | reverse complement strand
ACCTAGCGTCCTGGGACACCGGCCTGCGCAGAACCAGGATGGAAATCTTCCTCCCAAGGTAGAGAACAATGCTTCAGGATTAGAGACTGGTTCAGGACTTGCAGACTCTTCATGAGGCTTGGTTCATAAACATGGATCTTCTTCTGGTGTTTCCAGATTCAGAATGCAGAACAAGTTCAACCTGAGGTCGGTGCTCCCCGCTATGGGCATCAGCGACGCCTTCAACCCCACAGCAGCCGACTTCACCGGGATCTCAGGTCAGTCCATCAGTTCATAAACATCCAGGATGTCCTTCAGGTTTAATCCCAGGTTCTTCAGGTATCTGACAGTTTGTTCCTTCTGAAGTGGAGGAGGGTCTCTATGTGTCTGATGCCTTCCATGAAGTCAGGATAGAAGTCACGGAGGACGGGACCAAAGCAGCTGCTGCTACTGGTGATAATATGATAGATATTAATATAACAAATAGATATTAATCCTACTGTTGTCCTCATTTACGGGCACCAAAAAATATTGTTTCCTTGTCTGAAAAAAGATCCAAAAATTCAGCAAAAAAATTCCCCAAATTTCTGAAAATTTGCAAAAGCTTCAGAAGAAAACTCCAATAATTCCTTAGAAGTTTCCCTTAAAAGTTTTATTTTAAAATAATCCCCCAGATTTGGCAAGAAAATTCTTGTAGATATTTTCAAGAAATGAGTAAAAATATTCCAAAAAAATCTATCTAAAGTGATTATATATATATCAGTAAAATTTCTACTATTGTCTTTAAGTACATTCACAAAAAAATCAACCAAAATCCAGTGAAATTCGCTGGATTTTGGTTGATTTTTTTATGAATGTTGTTGAGAAACATTTTAACATTTTTTTTTCCACCAAAAAAATGTTCAACAATTTCCCCAAAAGGGCTGCACAGTGGCGTAGTGGTTAGCACTTTCGCCTTGCAGCGAGAAGATCCCTGGTTCGCGTCCCGGCTTTCCCGGGATCTTTCTGCATGGAGTTTGCATGTTCTCCCTGTGCATGCGTGGGTTTTCTCCGGGTACTCCGGCTTCCTCCCACAGTCCAAAAATATGCTGAGGTTAATTGATCATTCTAAATTGCCCGTAGGTGTGAATGTGAGAGTGATTGTTTGTCTATATATGTAGCCCTGCGACAGACTGGCGACCTGTCTAGGGTGTCCCCTGCCTTCACCCGAGTCAGCTGGGATAGACTCCAGCCCCCCCATGACCCTAGTGAGGAATAAGCGGTGTATAGATAATGGATGGATGAATTTCCCCAAAATGTTGAAAATGTGGACATCAGAAGTTTCACTGTGAAAATATTTTTTTCCCACATTTTCAAAATTTAAAACGGGTCAATTTTGGGCCGCAGGACGACACGAGGGTTAATAGAACAGAACAAACCAACTGTCTAAAGTTTCTAAAACATGATTTTCTATCCCTGCAGGGATGGTCCTCCTCAAAAGATCCCGAGCTCCAGTTTTCAAAGCAGATCGGCCGTTCTTATTTCTACTGCAACAGGTTCACACAGGTATTTACTTCACATCATACAGATGTTTTCAATGTTTTAGTCTAGAAAAGCATCCTAGTCAGGGTATGCTGTTTGACATTTTAGATTTAGTATGAAAATAAATAGATCTTTGAATGAGTTGCACTGATCAGACACTACAGAAATACTCAGTGGAGCAGACAGGTTTGAGCTGAGCATCAACAGGTGACCTATCCTTGAGCTCCTGGAGGGTTTTTGTGAACAGAAGCTTTGGAACACGTGTGTGAATTACTCCTGTTGGACCTTCTCTCTCAGAAGTTTAAAAATGAAATTAATAAATAATCTGTTTCTGTTCTGTGATTCATGTTCAGTGGTGAAATAAAAAAACATCCAGGAAACTTTTCTACATTGATGCGACGTTTCCCAGAGCTTCATCTGATGACCTGAAACAGAACTGACCTGCTGATGGAGGACCTGTTGAAGAACCCTAACTCTGTAACTGATGAAGATAAAGAAGAAGGTTTTCCTGTCAGGTGTAACTGATGATGATGAAGGTTTTCCTGTCAGGTATAATTGATGAAGATGAAGGTTTTCCTGTCAGGTGTAAATGATGAAGGTGACGATGGGGGACGACTGGGGGACCCTGACGGGGTGAGCTGGTGTCTTCATTTGCACAACTGACTTCCCCTCTTGGACGTCCCTTAGTTCTGCCCCTAGTTCTGCTGCTACAGGCCTAGGCTGCTGGAGGACCTCTCTGGATGCACTGAGCCCTTCTCTATCTACCATTATATACAATGGTATACCATAAATATATGTTCCATTATTGCATTACACTCACTCTGTTTCTCCCTGTGTCCTTTCTCCAAGTGTCCCTGATCCCAGAGCTGGATGCTTCAGATCTGTGGTGGTTCTCCCACCAACTGGCCTAATCTCCATCTGTGGGATGCTGCTGCTGCTGACCTTCCTCCAGCCCACTGCTTCCAGCTGCCCATTTCCATCAATCTACTCTGCATCACCCTCACTATACTTGATTTGCTCGTCTACATATTTTTGAATTTACCACCAGCTATATATGTAGTATATTTAATGCCAGAGCCATACACCATAGCAGTAAACTATAATCAGTTTCCAGCCCAGAGGGATATATGCACAGATTTTTTTAAATACCATGTAGAAGACTATATACAGGAAGATGAGGTATCAGTTCTTGCACATAGATATACAACAGTCCTTTATTACTCCCCAGGTCAGGGGAAATTTCCAGTGTTAGAGCAGCAAAAATCTTTCAGAGCAGCACTAACTACAGTTTACTACAGTAAAGATAATAATTATAATAACAATAATATATACAAGAATGAAAAATGAATAAATACCGTATTACTACACTATAAGTGACATCAGCATAAAGTGGCTTGTGGAATACATGTAATTGTAAAAGTGCAGAAAATGATTTTCTCAAAACAGGTGAGTCCTGTGAATATGACCAAAATATGAGATAAAACTACCAGAAACATGTACAAAATGAGCAAAATATGATTGGTTGATAATGTATCAGTGTTGTTATTGATTATTGATCGGTTGCAGGGACAGAGATTTGTGTCTGAGTCTCTGCTGTCATCTAATCCCTCTCATGTAAGATCATGTCACAGGAGGGGGCGCTACTGACCTCTTGTGGACACAGGCGGTAACGACACGACATTATTACTAACTGTATAGCTGGCGACATTACAGGTGAGCAGCACTTCCTGTTCATCTTCAACGTAAAAGCATCTTTCTTTCGTGTACATTTTATGTCAAAAGTATTACTAAGCGATTTTGGTCGATTCAGAAGGATCTCTGGTGTAAACCAAGTCGTATTTAACGACAGCTAGCTTCTCCACTTGCTGCGATTACTTTTGTTGTAGTCTGAGTCACGTCCAAACAGGAAATGAATCCACAATGTAGCTAATGACAATCTATAGCTGCGTCTGTGATGGCAGCGTTAGCGAGCTAGCAGCTAATCAGAAGCTAGTGACAAGCTAACTCCAGCGCTACCAGCAGCGTCTCTTTAAAAGGTGCTGATCACGATATCAGGCTGAAACATTAGACCCGGGACAGGAAACGGAGCTAGAGCTCTGTGTCTTGGAGAGAATTGATTTTAGAACTACGTGTGTTAGGTATTAGTCCGTGTCATAACAAACCCTCGTTAGCACTTCCGCTAGCTCGGCTAACACTTCCGGTCACGAATGTATTTGTACATTACCTATAACGTGTTCATTTTTGAACGTATAGTGACAACAAACACAATTTGAGGGAGTCGATAAGCTAGTGGTCCTTAAATACATTTTGGTTCATACTGCAGATTCTTCTGAGTCTGACAAAACCACGTTTTAGCCTAAGAGCATTACGATAGTTTTACGTTGAAACAGGAAGTGCTGCTCCTCTGTAATGTCGCCAGCTTTGCATCAAATAATAATAATAATAGTGTCGTTACCGCCTGTGTCCGCCAGAGAGCAGTAATGTGTACAGTAAAGATAATTTCACAAGACTTGAAGCCTAAATATGCTTAATTTTCTCTGATGGAAAGAAAACTAATGAATTCTTTCTGTTTTTAACGTTTCTGGCTGATAATTGAGTCCTTCTGGTGATAATTCTGGTCGTTATAAGTGTGTATGTGTGTGAAATGAGGGCTTTTTATCACTTCTTTAAAATTATTTCTATTTTATATTTCCCACTTTTCTGTGTTTCCTTTATAAATGGACAATATCCAACCTAAACGTGAGATTTATGTTTAAAATACTATGATTTTAGTTTCTGAGCTCAGATGTGAAAATGTGTTTTGTTTTTTACTTATTTAAAAAAAATTCTACTGTATGTTTTCCTTTTTTGATATTTTTCAAATATATCAGTAAAAATGTATAAATTTATAAAGAATAATTGGAGATTGGAGGTTTTTGCATGGATGATTTATATGAAATGTTCTTATCAGTGTTTGGAGTATTTGTGAAATGTTTTAGTAAAATATTGGACTGAAACAGATTTTTATTTTCTATTTTCATTTTGATTCTAAACAGCACAGAATCTGAAAGAAAGTGAAATGTAAGAGTTTTTTTGTGTGTGTTTTTGTCTTTGTTAGGCCATAAAACAAGTTTACTCGTGTTGTTTTGGGCACTAAAAATGTTTGTTTTTCCACTGACAATAAAGAATCTAATCTAATGGAACCTGTTCTCTGACTGGAGTTCAGGTTTCGTTGAGTCAGTTTACACTCAGAAAGTCCGATTTTGTCAAACCTTGTTCCCACAACAACAACAGGAAGCTGCAGAATTTATGCAACAAAAGCCTTTTTAAAAAAAAAAAAAAATCCTCTTCCCGCTTCTGTTGGTTTTAATAAAATGATCTTTTAGTATTTCTCTGTGTTTTCCAGCGTTTTGATTTATAAACCAGGAGCTGCTTCACTGAGGAGAGTCTTTTAGTTTTCAGGTAATATGATGGTGAAGAAAATGTGTTACTGCAGTAAAGATTCCACTGAATTATTATTTGATCCATGAACTTGTCATCAGAATCCCTCAGTTCTTCTCCAGTTTGTTGCTGCTGTCGGGTGAACAGGTGATGTCAGCAGCAGCAGGCCAGTCTGTGATTGGAGCAGTAAAACTCATCTACATTAAATTAAATGTTATGCTAATGTAGATGCACTCATGTGACATAAAGTGTGAAGTCCACTCTAAACTGTATTAAGGCTTAGAGCCAGGATTTTTAAGTTTTGTATCTCTGTGTTCCCCCCGCTGACCTGAGCAGGTGGTACGTTCCACTCAGACACACCTGACGGGATCAAACCACCAACACACATGCCACACAGCTGCACTTTATTTAACCTTCAAGCTAGTTTTATTGATCTTTTCATGGTTTCTTCATCTTTGAATGAATATTTTTGGCACTAAGTGTGAACTTTTTGAACGGACTCTGCTCGTCAGATGGAGGAACGTCGGGGAGTTTGTTGGAAGATTCAGGTGAGAGGAAACAGAAGTAGGATGTTAGACAGGACTGATCTGCTGTCCTATCTTCATCAGACACTGATGCTGTGGCTGAACGTCAGGTCAGATCAGATCAGCAGCACCCGATGTGCATCAAGAAACATCATGTTTCTTGATGCACATCAGGCTCCAGGTGGTTAGAGTATACTTGACTTGTTCATTTAAAGTGTTTTCCTCAAAACTCGACCAGCTTCATTAGAGTAAATCGTCATGATGTCGTGTTCAGATAATACCAAAGAGGAGGTTTATGCTTTCTCTGCTTGAGGCTTAGAGCAGTTAAAAATAACAAATTTGAAGTTCTTACGAATGAATAATTAAGAAAAATCTCATCTGTTGTCAATCATGTTGGCACCGTCTGCAAAGATGAAGGCAGATAGAAGCACAAATGGGTGGTAATCAAGAAACATATTACCAAAAAGATCACTAGAATAAGCACAGGTTATTTTTTGATGATGTTGAAATCACATTGTGGAAAAAAAAACTCAATTAAATTTTGATGATGCTATGAAAACATGGTAATTTAAGAAAAATAGGAGAAGTACATCTAATGAATCACTGTAACCAAGAACAGAGTTGAGGAGCTTGTATTTTGAGAATTTGTAAGTTTGTGTGTCAATAATTCATGTATGTTAGTATATTGTCCAAAAAGGAATTAAAACGTCACTGTTTGGTATGTCGCCTTAACCCATTCATGCATGAATTATGATAACCTCAGTCAGGATTTTGTTTTCCCCCAATTGTTTTTATTCATCTTTAGGCATGAAAAACAAGGTTTGTACTTTATTTTATTTCAACCCATTTTTCTAAAAAATATATTTACATGTCCACTGAGATGGCCACCATGCATTTTGCTCTAGAAATATGGATTTAACAAACAAATGGATAAAATGATATACAGTGTATTGAACTGTGAAATGTGATGTGAACTATAAAATAAAATAATTGATGCATAAATAATTCAAACAGCATTGAGGGATTCACTCTCCTGTATAGATTCCCAAGTCTCTCAGATGACATATTTTCAAGAACAGCAGCAGTAATACCATAATTGTGGCCAATGAATTGTAGCTGAAATATAGCTGGTGATGCATGATGTGCACTTTAGTGGACATGAGATTAATCATAATTGCCTCCCAATATAACATCAATACTTGGAAAATTTTGCAATTGCATGACTCCTTAGATGTTCCTCGATGTCACCATATTTTTCTTTCCTGCAAAGGTCTCTTTTTTATAGAAGGCTTGAACAAAAGAAAATGAGCTACTTGGTGTTTCTGGCTGCCTGCCGGCCATCTTGGTTTGACTCTTTTTTTTAAAGAATTTGCAATGGCTAGCCAATCACTGGCAGTGGAAGAAATGATGCAATAGGATCCACTGTAGTGGCTGATGTCCAACTATGCCATCAAAACTCATGCACATACTAGAAAACAGCTTTAGAAGAGCTGCACACTGTCATGACCTCTATGCATGGAAGAGTTAAAGGCATCAATAATGAACACAACACAAATAAATTGCTATCATATTACAATTCTGCATAATACACAGTGGAGAATCACAGTGATATTGTAATAATTGAAGGTATTTTTCTGCTGTTCTATCAAAAGTTGTCAGGAGAGGCAAAGAATTCTAAACTAAATAGTTACAGAGAAGAGGGGGAGAAATAAACTGATTTCAGAATGATGGAATGAGATCTATAACGGATGAAACACAGGTTTCAGGTAGTTTAGCTCCGCCCACTAAGACTGTCTCCGCCTGTCTTCTCTAACGTCCGCAGTTGAGACATAAACTCTGACTTGGTGACACTCAGACTCCCACTGGACTTTCCATTCAATTTACACATTTCTTCATATATGTATCAACACACACACACACACACACACACACACACACACACACACACACACACACACACACACACACAGACAGATAAAACTACCAGAAATACATATATATATATATATATATATATATATATAATATGACCAACATATGACAAAAAACTACCAGAAATATGAATAAAATGACCAAAATATGAGATGAAACTACCATAAATATGAACAAAATGACCAAAATATGAGCTAAAACTACCAGAAATATGTTCAAAATGACCAAAATATGAGATGAAACTACCATAAATATGACCAAAATGACCAAAATATGAGCTAAAACTACCAGAAATATGTTCAAAATGACCAAAATATGAGATGAAACTACCATAAATATGAACAAAATGACCAAAATATGAGCTAAAACTACCAGAAATATGTTCAAAATGACCAAAATATGAGATGAAACTACCATAAATATGAACAAAATGACCAAAATATGAGCTAAAACTACCAGAAATATGAACAAAATGACCAAAATATGAGCTAAAACTACCAGAAATATGTACAAAATGAGCAAAATATGATTGGTTGATAATGTATCAGTGTTATTATTGATTATTGATGGGTTGCAGGGACAGAGATTTGTGTGTGAGTCTCTGCTGCCATCTATTGGTCCATCAACAACATGACTTTTCCCAGATTTAATCCCAGAGTCCTGACTTGTTAGTAGAATGATGAAGAGGTCAGAGGTCACAGCATGCAGTGTAAAAGTTCCAGAGAAGACATTAACTGCAGATTGTAAATTTGTAATAGTTTCTACATCATGACAAGTTGTTTTGATCATAGAGTTAAATACCAGATTGTTCAGTTACTAAATGACTGAATGTTGTGTTCCTTTGTAGACACTCTGGAAGTTGTCATGTGGAAATGATGAACCGAGGCATAAAACTGTTGAAATTTAACTTATTTTTCTGAAAACATTTCTGGTTGTTCATAATGTTTTGTCAAAAGATAATTCCTCAAATGTGAACATTTTCAAAATGTGCTTTTTGCACTAAAACAAATGGAATAATTAGGAGTTGTGGTTATTTATAGGTTATTATGCTGTGGTTTTACTGGAGATCAGACTGGGCTGAATGTGGAACCTGGACTAGAATCAGTTTGACGTCCTGCTGCAGGGCTTTGAGGTAAAAGATTCACACTAAGTTGGATGATGTAAAGATGTTGAAAATATTAGGTCCACGTGACCACCACTGTTTCTCTCCCTGCTCAGATTTAGTTGCATGTTCTAGTTGGAGAAAGGTCAAAACTTCTACAAGCTTTGACAAAGTAAATGAGTACAAAATGAATCAATCAGTAACCTGCAGCTCTAACTTCCTACACGCTAAATGAGACTCCTAATATGTAGACGACGACTCATCTGCATTCCAGTATCCTCACTACCAAACTGTCCAGCAGCCAGAGAAAGATGAGCCAGTAGATGGAATGTCAAAGAATACCTGGATGTCCCTCTGTTTGGATTGGGAAGTATCCCAGCATGCTTTTCTGGCCATCCTGACCCACAATCCTTTGCAGTTACTTTGAGCATGAGTATAGACAAGCTGGATCTGCTGACAGATGACGGGTCATTTTCCACCACAGGAAGTTTAAAATGCATTATTCTGATGAAGCAGCATGTCCCAGCTGTACTCATGCTGAATAAAACACAACGGACCATGGGCTGTACTGAAAGTAAAAAGGATGAAGAACTGCATCAAACCTGCTTTCTGTGATTCTGTTTTATTTTATCACCAGTAGGTTCCACTTCCAGCGTAACAGATGACATTTGTATGTATATATATATATATATATATATATATATATATATATATCTCAGTTTATGAGATTATGGTAATGCAGTGGACTTATATTTCTGCCATTTGGCTTCAGGTGTGTCTGATTAAACCCTCCATCACCGGTAGATGACTCTAGATATCAGGTGACTCCGTGCACGCCTCATTCTGCTCTGAGGGTTAGTGAATAGAAGTCCAACATGGACTCAATAATTATCACTATTATTGTTGCTAAAGGTACTGCATAGGTGTAAACATTATTTATTTAGCAAGAGATAGTACTTCTGTATCCTAAGAAAGTACCAGAAATGTGCAGAAAGTAGCTTTAAATGCATTTTTGAAGAGAAACAACAGTGTATACTGTACAATGGAATGGAAAACTACAACACTTCCTGGTCTCTAAGGCCTCCTTAATCCATGGTTTGTGTTTGTTGGTCTCTGATGTTAAATCCTCCCCCTGTCCCAGTCCATGATGTGCTTGTTTCTTTTACAGTGGTCCCTGATGGCTGATTTTTTTGTTTTCTTCATCTGCTTTTTCTTTTTGTCTTCTTGTGAGTCGTCCAGCTGTTTCCTTTATTCTGTCTGCTGTTCCTTTCTTCTTGTGTTGAATGATCTTCCAGTTTCTCCAGTGTATGTTTTATCGCATGACTTACACGGAGTTTCATATATGATGTTGCATTTTTTGTCTTTTGGATGGACTAATAGCTGCTGCAGTTTTCTATGTGGTTCTACTGCTGTGTTGATGTTGTGTTTTCTCATTATGGGATGTATGGGTTCTGTTGTCCCTCAGATATATGGAATGCTGATTATGTCTTCATTTTTATTGTCTGGTTTTTGTGTATGTTTTGTTTTTGTTTGTTTTAGCTTTTTCTCTTTGTTTTTGGCTTGTTGTTTTCCTTTGTTTATGGCCCATATGGGATATTGGTAGTGTGTGAGTGAGTTCTGATGTGTTTTTCCTCCTCCTGTCTGTCTTTATCATCGGTTATGATGCTGGTCTGTTCTAATAGTGTTCTAACTGGTAGTTTGTGTTCTGTGGATGTTCTGATGTCCAGAGGAGGTTCTGGTCTGTTCTAATAGTGTTCTAACTGGTAGTTTGTGTTCTGTGGATGTTCTGATGTCCAGAGGAGGTTCTGGTCTGTTCTAATAGTGTTCTAACTGGTAGTTTGTGTTCTGTGGATGTTCTGATGTCCAGAGGAGGTTCTGGTCTGTTCTAATAGTGTTCTAACTGGTAGTTTGTGTTCTGTGGATGTTCTGATGTCCAGAGGAGGTTCTGGTCTGTTCTAATAGTGTTCTAACTGGTAGTTTGTGTTCTGTGGATGTTCTGATGTCCAGAGGAGGTTCTGGTCTGTTCTAATAGTGTTCTAACTGGTAGTTTGTGTTCTGTGGATGTTCTGATGTCCAGAGGAGGTTCTGGTCCGTTCTAATAGTGTTCTAACTGGTAGTTTGTGTTCTGTGGATGTTCTGATGTCCAGAGGAGGTTCTGGTCTGTTCTAATAGTGTTCTAACTGGTAGTTTGTGTTCTGTGGATGTTCTGATGTCCAGAGGAGGTTCTGGTCCGTGTGTGTGGGTTTCCTGTAAACTGTTATTTTGATGCTGCTGTCTTCTCTGTGGTTAATGTTCATGTCCAGGAATGAAATGGTCCGGTTTATTTCCTCTTCCTGTGTGGATTGTATGTTTCCCGTGTCGTCCATGTTGTTCAGATGATCAGTGAGTTCTTGTGTGTGTCCAGATTTTATTATTTCCAGGATGTCGTGGACGTATCTTCTCCAGAGTGTGGGTCTGCAGAGCGGGGATGGCTTTGGTTTCCAGGTCCTCCATGAAAAAGTTACTCATTATGGCTGAAAGTGGATCTTTTTTTCAACTTTATTTTACCAGGTAAGATCAGATGAGAACAGTTTCTCCTTTACAATGATGACCTGGCCAGATGTGTCATTGCTAAACCTGGTTTCTGACTGTAGATTATTCCTTTCAACTGAAAACAGGTGGATTTGGCAATAAACCGGAGTAATGTGATGATGTCGTCTACTGGGATGTTTGTGTGTTCTTTCAGTGTCCTGTCCTTCATGAGTCGTTCCTGTACGATGTGTAATGTGACGTCTACGGGGTTTTAGTGATGAATGAAACTACGTCATGTCATATGAATATCTCCTCTTTTTCTACTGTGATATGGTTTAGTTCTTGTCCAGTTGTTTGGAGTTCTTGCAGTGATGTTGTGATGTACCAAGGAGGGGTTTGATGATTTCTACCAGAGCTTTATAAAGGTTGTAGGTGACTGATCTGATGCTGTCCACTATGTGGTGCAGTGCAGTGTCTTTTTGTGTATTTTGGGTGTTCCATATATCTGGGGGGGGGTAACATTGGATGTGGGTATCAGATGGTTTTATGCTTCCTGTGGTATCTGTTTGGTTTCTAGTAGGGGTTTTAACACAGTCTTTCGGGTCCTTTGCTTTTGTTCTATGGGATGTTTTTTTCCAGTATTTCATTAAATTATCTGCTACAGAGAGAAAAGGAATAAAAGGAGACAGAAATGAGGGCAATTAAACAATTTACGATATTGTGCAAAATACCTCAAAACAAGATAAAAAACTGACTTGAAATTCTTTGAAAAGACTAAAAAAATCTAAATTTGTCAAAACAACTTAAAATATTGTACAAAATTCCTCAAAACATAAAAACTGACTTAAATATGTCTGAAATGACTTAAAAGCTCAAAATTTGTCCAAAACAAGTTAAAATATTTGTCTCATAATCAAAATGTATCATGACCTGCTCAAAATGATAAAAACTGACTTGAAAATGTCTGAAATGACTTAAAAGCTTAAAATTCAACCAAAATGACAAAATTTGCCCAAAACTAATTAAAGTTCTGCACAAAATCACTGGAAACTTCAGTCTTGACTCATAATGTGTCCAAATGCATAAAGTTCCTGCTGTTGGGCCTGAATTTTAATACAGGTGTAACCAGGTGGTAAACAGAGGCAAGTAAATATCCTGAAAACCACTGAAATCCCTGTTTGTGACTCTTCTGCTGATTGTCGTTTTGGACAGCAGGGGGCGTATTGTTATTGTTGTATTGGGGGTAGTTTTGAGGTCAAAGGGCAAGATACTGGAAGTGGTGGGAACAGAACAAAGGGTTACTGGTTACTGTGGGACAGTAAGAAAATGTAAATAATACCGTGCTATGAAAGACTGAATTATGAAATACAGTGACTGGGTGGTAAATAGTTTGTTATTTGCATTAAAAATCCACTTTATGTCCGTGTACTGTGCTGAGGAGTAGCGACAGTTAGAGCAGTGGTTCCCAACCTGTTTGGCTTGGAGCCCCCCCTATAAGCTGCACTCCAGCCCCCAGCGGGCGTAACTCCATCTTTAGCAGAGAAACCAAGCTCCAGCAGTGTTTGTCCATCATACATGAGCAGCGACTTGATTTGTTGAGTGCCGAGGGTGAACTACAATAAAATCATCAACAAAACTGACAGTGAGAGACAAGCTGCCACACACACTGGCACCATCTTGACCCAAGCTGATCAATCATGATGTTCTTAGTTCCATGAAATATGAATGTATTATTATATGCATTGTGTTTTTGTGTTGGTTAATGATGAGATATTTCTAACTGCTTTTGTGTTACTGCAGTATGTGTTTAGAACAGAGGCTTATAGAGGGCAGTGTGGTAACTGTGGGTTTTATTTGCCCACTAGGTGCCACAGCCGTATGTTTCTGTTTTTAGTACTATTTCTGGTGCTGTTTCTCATATTTCTACTAATGTGTTGCGCCATAGGTTTTTGTAAAACACAATTCATTGTATAAATTCTATTAGATGTAAAGAACTTGGGAAACAAAGAACCCCCACAAATTTAATTTGAAGTATTGGTTTCTGATTTAACCCGGCTTCAAATCTAATGTTAGATTCAGTGTTAAATCCACAAACAGAGAGACTTTTGGTGACTTTTCAGAGCGTATTTTAACATAAACTCAGACTTTTGGTGACTTTTCTGTTTGTATTTTAACATAATCTCAGACTTTTATTGACTTTTCAGAGCATATTTTAACATAAACTCAGACTGTTATTGACTTTTCAGAGCGTATTTTAACATAAAGTCAGACTGTTATTGACTTTTCAGAGCGTATTTTAACATAAACTCAGACTTTTATTGGCTTTTCAGAGCGTATTTTAACATTCGGAGCTCTAACTCAGACTTTCCTCTCTTCTCCAGCATTAAAACTTTGTCTGCAGAGAGAAAAGAACGACTCCGTTTTTGCCAGACTGGAGGATGTTGGAGGGAGTCTGTTAATCTCTCTGGACCTGACATTTGAAAACCTCCACCTCTCCTCACCCTCCCAGCCCACTGATGTGAGGAAATCCAGCTCTGAACAGACTGAACTTCTAAATCCCTCCTGGAAGCTTCACCCTGAACAGACAACTGCAACGCCGTGGTAACGGGCAGATTACAGGTAACAGGTGTAAACTGTTAGTAACACTCAGAGTCACGTGATGCTGCTCCGTTTATGTAGCGAGGCAGAAAATAAGGACGGGAAGCCGCCACATTTAACAGATCAGAGTTTCCACAGACCAACAGTTCACTCTATTTATGCACTCTGAGAGGAAATTTATCGCTTATTTCTGTCAACCAAACTGGGTCAACATCATAATGTAGCATCAACTTCACATCACGTGGAATTTACACTGGAATTTATAAAGAAGCTGAGAGAAAACTGAATTCAAGTCGAGCTAAATTAACCTTCCTGTTGTCTTCATTTACAGGCACCAAAAAATATTGTTACCTTGTCTGAAAAAAAATCAGCAAAAAAATCCCCATATTTCTGAATATTTTGCAAAACCTTCAGGAAGAAAATTGCAATAATTCCTTAAAAGTTTCCTTTAAAAGTTTTATTAATAAAAAATTTCCTAAATTTGGCAAGGAAAATCTTGTAAATATATTTAAAAAATGAGTAAAAATCTTCCAAAAAAATCCTAAAAATTGCCAGTGATTTTTATTTATTTATTTTTATATATATATATATATATATATATATATATATATATATATATATATATATATATATATATATATATATATATATATCAATAAAACTTGTAATGCTTTCTTTAAGAGCATTCATAAAAAAATCTGCGAAATTTGCTGGATTTTAGTTGATTTTGTTGTGAATGTTATTCACAAACATTTTAACATTTCTTTGAACTGTAAACTGTCTGAAAATGACAAAAAAGATGAAACTTGGTGCAAAATTACTGACAAATTTCTCCTAATGAGATCAAACTTTGACAAACTGACTTGAAATTATCTGAAATTACCCATGATTTTTCCAAAAAGATTAAGAATTTGTGCATAAGTGGATTAAAAAGTGAATTCAAATTGAAGTGAATTCAAATTGAGGTATCTCTATTCTTCTATTTGCTTGTTTGGACTCAACAACAATTAAGACAATTTCACCAATTTTACTCAAGATTTGGCAAAAGTTCAACTAAAATAACTGGAAACTGTTCAAAATGAATCCAAATGACTTGATTTGCTCAAAAAAGCGGAATCTTTGTGCAAAATGATCCAAAAACTTTTTCTAATTGACTAAATTGTATAAAATTACCCAAAACATTTGCCCAAAAAGATTCAAAATGTATGCGATAAGTTGATGTGATCTTCTTGTTAAGCACATTTAACTTCTAGAATTAGGGTTAGGGCTTTAGGAATCTAACGTTCCTAAAACTGAAACGTTGTCCATCCTCCAGACGGATATAAGACCCGACCGGCCTCTGGGGCGGCGTTTGGTGAAGTTATCTCTGGAGGCTGCTGGAGGATAAATGTGGAGATCTGCAGATAGAAGCCAAGAAGATGGACGGAGCTGGAGAGGAAGAAGATCTACAGTGGTGTTCAAAATAATAGCAGTCCCACATCACTTTATCAGGACCGTCAGTGTTGATTTAACTTATTTCTGTAAGTTATACCTTGAAAAAAGAAACGGGGTGCTGGGGGGAGGAGGGGAGCAGGGCCGTGCAGAGACCTTTGGAGGGGCAGGTGCTCAAAGTTAAAAGGGGGCACATGGAGCAAGAATTTGAAACATCATACAGAAACATACCTCATAATACAAGGTGCAGCAGTGGCTAAGTCTCAGGACTGCTGATCAGAAGGTCATTGGTTCAAACTCTGACCTGTGATGTAGTGTATGTGAGAAAAATTATTATTTTGAAGCTGAATTTACATCACCATTAGACACTGGACTGTTTAACTGTGGCTACTCTTCCTGGAGTCCTTGCTTTTAAATTTCATACCTTTTCCAGACATGTACTGTAGAGCCACGGATTTGCTCCATGGTGCTGATTCATAATCTGCCCTTTATTATTCGTAGTGCTAATAATAAGTTTAAAAACAATTAAATGATATAGGAATCATGTATTTAAATGTATTTGTACTTTTATTCAGTTTGACTATCCACTTTGCACAAGACAGCAAGGTTCTAAAAGTTTTATATTTTATATTTAGGCATATTATATTTAATTTGTCTATATATACAAATGTTATAAACAAGTACTGATATCTTTAAATGAGAGGTTGAGAAAATCACAATTCAAATTCTTCTAATTATTATTGTATTTATACTGCAATAGTCCAAAATTATGTGAAAATGCATGTACGTAGTTTCAGTGAAATAACATAACCTCTGTCTCATTGCCTCTAGAAACAGGAAACACACTGCAACTCACTGACAGTAAAATAATACATCTCTCTGATGCACTTTGCCCATGACAACAGAAACATACAGAAACAAAAAGAAGCCTGGCAGACTTTATCCTCTCAGCAGCTGTGTGGTTAACTAGCGGCTAGAACTGATGACAGGTGTGTGTTAGAGTCAGACACACACACACAGGATGCTCACTTCATCAGTCATCTTGCAAAAATACACCGTACATAAACGAATCCCGCTGCAGAACCTCCTCTCCATCAGGACCATCAGTTGTTGATGTCCTCCCTCGGGTCTCCGGTTTCTAGACTAGCGGCGCTAGCGCAGAGCTACAGGGAACATCTGGACCCCTCAGAGCAGTGGGGGACGTCTACGTAGATCACGTGACCGACCGACGGTAGATCTGAATTATTTTTAGTTTTGTTTTATTTATTATTTTGGTCCTCAGAGACTTTTACACACACACACACACACACACACACACACACACACACACACACTTACAAATAAAAACAAAATTAAATAGAATTTAAAAAAACAACTTTGACAACAGGGCACTTTGGGCATCAAGGAGCAAAGGGGCAGGTGCTTCGGCCCCCTCCGCCCCCCACCCCCCTCGCCTCCACCTCCCCTGCTGAAGAAATACCATAATCTTGGGATTAATCAAAAATAAAACCCTAACTCTATGATATACAAGAACTGTCGACCTCACCTGTTGTCTAAACTGGACAAACCACAGTATTTCAACCCCAACTTAATTATTGACAAAACAATATAGAAAACAGCGGCGGACTACTTCCAGCTGCGGAGGGACACCCTTTTCCAGCTAGCTGCAATCTGACGCAGTGACGCAGCAGAGTGCAACTGACCAGGGCGGAGGGATACGTCATTCTGCTGGGAGAAGAGACACCGCGAGGAGGTAAGTTATCTTCTGAAAGTGCTTTTGAGTTTTTGTTGATAAAATTTAATAACAATGGCAGTTTCTTCTGTGATAAAATGGAATAAAATCAGCACATTGACAGAGCTTTGCGAATATGACTACATTTCCGTGTTTTTCTCTATGCTAATCCATGGCGTTAATCATAGTTTGAAATGGCGCATTAGTAAACTACACCACTGTTGTCAATGGCGGACATTTTAGTTGAGGGGCGTTCATTTAGGTTAGAAATGCTTCCGACGTGACAGGAGCAATAAAAAAAACTTTGGAATTCAACATTTGCCTGCAAGCAACTTCTGGCTAACGTTACCCTTTTGTTAGCTAGCTAGTTTGCACACAGTTAAAGTTGTGCCGGTATGCCCGCGAAACTGAGCCCCCCTCCCCTCCCCGGATCAAAAGGGCCGCTATTTGTCTATTTGTCCATCTGCACGGTAAGTTTTAACTTGTGAAATAACACGTTAATGAAGTCTAAAGACTTGGACGCTTATATTTACTGCATATAGTCAACGTATTTGTCGATGGTCCGAGTGTTTGAGGGGAGGCATTTGTGTTTGTACGGCGTATAGTAATGAAACGAGCTGAAATACTGTGAATTTCTTGCATTCACGCTGTTTATCTACCATCGCTCTCTCTCTCTGTATTCATCCTCTTGCTCGCTCTATCACAACAGAGCTCCTCTACCGCAGCTGCTCTGGGGATGAAGATCTCTGTCAGGGTGCAGCACTGTCTGAACTGTGTGGCTTGTCTAGTTTATCTTTCTCTACTTTTACTACTTACCCTACAGTCTACTGTTAATCTGGTGTATTAAATTGATTATTCCATAAAAGGTCAGAAAAATCTGGTTTGATGTAATTCTTATTCCTAATGACAGCTTCATTAAGCTCATATTGACACCCTCAAATTTGTCCCAAATAGATTATTTTCAGTGTCACATTAAACAAAACAATGGAGCAATTTTTTTTTCAATTTGGGAGCTTGTAAAAGGCAAATTTGGGGAAATTAATTTATTTTTATTGATTGAAATTCTGGAATTTATTTTCTATACAACTTACAACATCAAATATTTGTTAGATCCAATCCCTGTGTCTTTTTTAAATGTTGTACTAGATTTTTTGGTTCTTTGTAGAAATACTTGATAACGTAAATGCAGTTTCATGTAGAAGGACCCAGAATATCTCTTTCTCTCACTCTTACTCACTCATGCGATATAAGATGATGCAGATAGGTTAAAAATTGATTCACATTATCTTTTTCAAAACATGCAGCTCATTTTGTTTTTTTTTCTCTTGCAGTTGTATAAAGCAGCCATTTCTTCAAGCAGGAGGTTGACCCTTCAAAGTGTTATGCAGTACCTGGATAAAGAGGTATGTATAGTGTGAATTTGTCAATGTGAACTTCCATAAGAACTGAAGTATTGCATGAGCTCACTTTTGTCTAACTTTGTGTAGGACACAAATCAGAACAGGAGGACAGCCGCCCTTCTTGGTTTTCCACGTTTCTTCTCGGAGGATAAGAAACGTGGAAGACCAATGTCAGGATGTGTGATGTAAGAAAATTAACGTGTTTATATTAATCATTGACTAGATTTACTGGTATTCATTTTAAACAAAAGTAAACATTTCTTTTTTCCACAACATTGCAGTTGTACGTTTAGTACACCATTCAAAACTAACTGGCAATTCAAACATTGTCTGATTGTATGAACATTTAAAACTGGTAGGCAGTTTTAAAAAGAGACTGTGTGATATGATGATGATATAGACTGCTGAACTGACAAGTTAATCCCAATAAATGCATAGCCGAGTATGGGGTGTATTTTAATGCAACCACAATTTTTTACCACTTTCGGTTCTTATTAGGTCACCTGAAACAAAGTCAAGGACCTAAATTAATTACAAATTCCAAAGATCTCAGGCTGTCCAGAACCCTATCCAGATATGGTAGAATCCAATACACTTTGTGGATGGAAGGGTCCAGGCCCCAGGGTTTCACATTTGGCAAAGTTTATCTCCCTTATCTATAGTAATTGTAACCTTGATGCCCTAGAAATTAAGATCTGGATAAAAAAAAATTTAAACACTATTTTTATTGAAATTTTAACATTATACAAACATTCAGACAATATGGTGTCAAAAGGCAAAACAGAAAGACAAGTAAACTAGAATGAATACATTTGGAAAAAAAAATAAAAATAGTACAACAGACACAACGCTCAACATTCAGCAGTTCATCCCACAGCACCTTGTTGTTCAAGATATTCCAACAGCTGTTTCCATACATTTTCAGACTCCTCCGTTCTACCTCTGATCATGTGAGTGAGTTTCTCCAATACAGTACAGTATGCCATCTCCTTCACCCATACGCTTATCGGAGGAATGTCCATTTTCTTCCTAGATAAAGATATCGTCCTCCTGGCCGGCAGGAGTCCAAAATCAGAGTCGATTGTTTTAAAGTTTTCTGGATATATACCTAAAGTACACAGTTTGGCTTGGAGATTTTTGGACATTCCCAAGCACAGTGAATCAGAGTTCCTTTTTCTTCTGAGCACTTAATGCAGGTATCTAGAACGTCAGGGGACCAACGGTTCAATTTCACTGGTGTGATACAGGTTCTCATTAACCATTTGTTTTGTAATAAGTTCATTCTGGTATTAATAGTTTGTTTCTGGGCTTTGATACATGCTGCCTCCCATTCAGAGGCAATCAGATATACAATTCTTGCATATCTGATTGCCATGCTTCCAGCCTATCAGTGGCAGACTCTTTATCATGACACTTCAAGGACTCGTAAAACAAAGAAACCTGCTTCTGTCCTTTTAAATAATGACATTTTCAATATGATAGTGGTGGTTCAGTCATTACATTTTTATGTTTTGATCATGTGAGTGAGTTTCTCCAGAAGCTGTAAATATTTGAAGAAATGTTTTTTCGGAATATCGTGCACCTGGCGCAATTGTTCAAATGTAAGGAGGCTGCCCTTAGAGAATATTATCAACACACATCTTCTATTTTCTGCACACCTTCATTTTTCCAGATTTTAAAGCCACCATCTGCCCTTCCTGCACTGAATTGTATATTACCCCATATCGGGGCAAAGCGGGAAGTAGATGGAGTGTCTCCAATATGCTTGTGCACTTTATACCAATTATCAATGGAGTTTTTCAGGAAAGGATTCTTGGTCATTCTTTTCAGGTTCTTTGGGTCAGCCGAATGTAAATACATCATTAATGGAAGGCTTAAAGCAGAATATTGCTCTAGGGTTGTCCTCTATCCCCGATATTATTCATCGAGGATAGAGGACAATACGGTGGCCGAGAGGTGCAAACCAAATTTACATAATGCAAAACACTTTTACAAAGCTTGAGACAAATTTACATTTAGAAAAACATTTTTACATATCATAAAACAAAATGACAAGTTCTGTAACAAATTTACATTTTAGAAAAACAATTTCACAAGATGCAAACCACTTTTACAACCTCCAAGACAAATTTACAAGCGACAAAACACTTTTACAAATCCAAAAACAAATTTACAAATCTGCGCCATTTAAACACTCTAAAGACCGACCACACGAAAAACAAAACCGCGTCAATCGGTTCATATGTTCCCCACAAAACGGGCAAAACATCACCCGCTCGCTGTCCATCTTGGTTCACCATCAATAACAACCAAAAGTTGCATTAGCCCTACCTCCTGTTGTCGTTCTGCACGTTCTGCGCCCAGATACTCCTCCTGTGGTTCTCCTCCAGGTTCTCCACCCAGGTCGCTCCTCCTGTCGTTCTCCTCCAGGTTCTCCACCCAGGTGGTCCGTCCTATCGTTCTCCTCCACGTTCTGTGCCCAGGTTGCTCCTCCTGTCGTTCTCCTCCAGGTTCTCCAAGTTCTCCGCCCAGGTGGCTCCTCCTGTCGTTCTCCTCCAGGTTCTCCAAGTTCTGCCCCCAGGTGGCTCCTCCTGTCGTTCTCCTCCAGGTTCTCCTCCACGTTCTGTGCCCAGGTCGCTCCTCCTGTCGTTCTCCTACAGGTTCTCCTCCAAGTTCTGCCCCGAGGTGGCTCCTCCTGTCGTTCTCCTCCAGGTTCTCCTCCACCTTCTGCGCCCAGGTTGCTCCTCCTGTCGTTCTCCTCCAGGTTCTCCTCCACGTTCTGTGCCCAGGTTGCTCCTCCTGTCGTTCTCCTCCAGGTTCTCTTCCAAGTTCTGTGCCAAGGTGGCCCCTCCTGTTGTTCTCCGCCAGGTTCTCCGCCCAGGTCGCTCCTCCTGTCGTTCTCCTCCAGGATCTCCTCCAAGTTCTGCCCCGAGGTGGCCCCTCCTGTCGTTCTCTTCCTGGTTCTCCTCCACGTTCTGTGCCCAGGTTGCTGCTCCTGTCGTTCTCCTCCAGGTTCTCCAAGTTCTCCACCCAAGTGGCCCCTCCTGTCGTTCTCCTCCAGGTTCTCCTCCAAGTTCTGCCCCCAGGTGGCTCCTCCTGTCGTTCTCCTCCAGGTTTTCCTCCATGTTCTGCGCCCAGGTTGCTCCTCCTGTCATTCTCCTCCAGGTTCTCCTCCACGTTCTGCGCCCAGGTTGCTCCTCCTGTCGTTCTCCTCCAGGTTCTCTTCCAAGTTCTGTGCCCAGGTCGCTCCTCCTGTCGTTCTCCTCCAGGATCTCCTCCAAGTTCTGCCCCGAGGTGGCCCCTCCTGTCGTTCTCTTCCTGGTTCTCCTCCACGTTCTGTGCCCAGGTTGCTGCTCCAGTCGTTCTCCTCCAGGTTCTCCAAGTTCTCCGCCCAGGTCGCCCCTCCTGTCGTTCTCCTCCAGGTTCTCCTCCACGTTCTGCGCCCAGGTTGCTCCTCCTGTCGTTCTCCTCCAGGTTCTCTTCCAAGTTCTGTGCCCAGGTCGCTCCTCCTGTCGTTCTCCTCCAGGATCTCCTCCAAGTTCTGCCCCGAGGTGGCCCCTCCTGTCGTTCTCTTCCTGGTTCTCCTCCACGTTCTGCGCCCAGGTTGCTCCTCCTGTCGTTCTCCTCCAGGTTTTCCTCCACGTTCTGCGCCCAGGTTGCTCCTCCTGTCGTTCTCCTCCAGGTTCTCCTCCACGTTCTGCGCCCAGGTTGCTCCTCCTGTTGTTCTCCGCCAGGTTCTCCGCCCAGGTCGCTCCTCCTGTCGTTCTCCTCCAGGATCTCCTCCAAGTTCTGCCCCGAGGTGGCCCCTCCTGTCGTTCTCTTCCTGGTTCTCCTCCACGTTCTTTGCCCAGGTTGCTGCTCCAGTCGTTCTCCGTCCCAGCGTTTCTCCAAGTTCTCCGCCCAGGTCGCCCCTCCTGTCGTTCTCCTCCAGGTTCTCTCCATCCGTTCTGTGCCAGGTGCTCCTCCTGTCGTTCTCCTCCAGGTTCTCCTCCACGTTCTGCCCCAGGTTGCTCCTCCTGTCGTTCTCCTCCAGGTTCTCCTCCAGTTCTGCCCAGGTGCCCCTCCTGTGTTCTCCTCCAGGTTCTCCGCCCAGGTCGCTCCTCCTGTCGTTCTCCTCCAGGTTCTCCTCCAAGTTCTGCCCCGAGGTGGCCCTCCTGTCGTTCTCTCCAGGTTCTCCTCCACGTTCTGCCCAGGTTGCTCCTCCTGTCGTTCTCCTCCAGGTTCTCCTCCAAGTTCTGCCCAGGTGGCTCCTCCTGTCGTTCTCCTCCAGGTTCTCCTCCAGTTCTGCCCCAGGTGGCTCCTCCTGTCGTTCTCCTCCAGGTTCTCCTCCAAGTTCTGCCCCAGGTGGCTCCTCCTGTCGTTCTCCTCCAGTTCTGTGCCCAGGTGCTCCTCCTGTCGTTCTCCTCCAGGTTCTCCTCCAAGTTCTGCCCCGAGGTGGCTCCTCCTGTCGTTCTCCTCCAGGTTCTCCTCCACCTTCTGCGCCCAGGTTGCTCTTCCTGTCGTTCTCCTCCAGGTTCTCCTCCACGTTCTGTGCCCAGGTTGCTCCTCCTGTCGTTCTCCTCCAGGTTCTCTTCCAAGTTCTGTGCCAAGGTGGCCCCTCCTGTTGTTCTCCGCCAGGTTCTCTGCCCAGGTCGCTCCTCCTGTCGTTCTCCTCCAGGATCTCCTCCAAGTTCTGCCCCGAGGTGGCCCCTCCTGTCGTTCTCTTCCTGGTTCTCCTCCACGTTCTGTGCCCAGGTTGCTGCTCCTGTCGTTCTCCTCCAAGTTCTCCAAGTTCTCCGCCCAGGTCGCCCCTCCTGTCGTTCTCCTCCAGGTTCTCCTCCACGTTCTGCGCCCAGGTTGCTCCTCCTGTCGTTCTCCTCCAGGATCTCCTCCAAGTTCTGCCCCGAGGTGGCCCCTCCTGTCGTTCTCTTCCTGGTTCTCCTCCACGTTCTGCGCCCAGGTTGCTCCTCCTGTCGTTCTCCTCCAGGTTCTCTTCCAAGTTCTGTGCCCAGGTCGCTCCTCCTGTCGTTCTCCTCCAGGATCTCCTCCAAGTTCTCCCCCGAGGTGGCCCCTCCTGTCGTTCTCTTCCTGGTTCTCCTCCACGTTCTGCGCCCAGGTTGCTCCTCCTGTCGTTCTCCTCCAGGTTTTCCTCCACGTTCTGCGCCCAGGTTGCTCCTCCTGTCGTTCTCCTCCAGGTTCTCCTCCACGTTCTGCGCCCAGGTTGCTCCTCCTGTCGTTCTCCTCTGGGTTTTCCTCCACGTTCTGCGCCCAGGTTGCTCCTCCTGTCGTTCTCCTCCAGGTTCTCCTGCACGTTCTGCGCCCAGGTTGCTCCTCCTGTTGTTCTCCGCCAGGTTCTCCGCCCAGGTCGCTCCTCCTGTCGTTCTCCTCCAGGATCTCCTCCACGTTCTGTGCCCAGGTTGCTGCTCCAGTCGTTCTCCTCCAGGTTGTCCAAGTTCTCCGCCCAGGTCGCCCCTCCTGTCGTTCTCCTCCAGGTTCTCTTCCACGTTCTGTGACCAGGTCGCTCCTCCTGTCGTTCTCCTCCAGGTTCTCCTCCACCTTCTGCCCCCAGGTTGCTCCTCCTGTCGTTCTCCTCCAGGTTCTCCTCCACGTTCTGCGCCCAGGTTGCCCCTCCTGTTGTTCTCCGCCAGGTTCTCCGCCCAGGTCGCTCCTCCTGTCGTTCTCCTCCAGGATCTCCTCCAAGTTCTGCCCCGAGGTGGCCCCTCCTGTCGTTCTCTTCCTGGTTCTCCTCCACGTTCTGCGCCCAGGTTGCTCCTCCTGTCGTTCTCCTCCAGGTTCTCCTCCAAGTTCTGCCCCGAGGTGGCTCTTCCTGTCGTTCTCCTCCAGGTTCTCCTCCAAGTTCTGCCCCGAGGTGGCTCCTCCTGTCGTTCTCCTCCAGGTTCTCCTCCAAGTTCTGCCCCCAGGTGGCTCCTCCTGTCGTTCTCCTCCAGGTTCTCTTCCAAGTTCTGTGCCCAGGTTGCCCCTCCTGTTGTTCTCCGCCAGGTTCTCCGCCCAGGTCGCTCCTCCTGTCGTTCTCCTCCAGGATCTCCTCCAAGTTCTGCCCCGAGGTGGGCCCTCCTGTCGTTCTCTTCTTGGTTCTCCTCCACGTTCTGTGCCCAGGTTGCTGCTCCAGTCGTTCTCCTCCAGGTTCTCCAAGTTCTGTGCCCAGGTCGCCCCTCCTGTCGTTCTCCTCCAGGTTCTCCTCCACGTTCTGTGCCCAGGTTGCTGCTCCAGTCGTTCTCCTCCAGGTTCTCCTCCACGTTCTGCGCCCAGGTTGCTCCTCCTGTCGTTCTCCTCCAGGTCCTCTTCCAAGTTCTGTTCCCAGGTTGCCCCTCCTGTTGTTCTCCGCCAGGTTCTCCGCCCAGGTCGCTCCTCCTGTCGTTCTCCTCCAGGATCTCCTCAAAGTTCTGCCCCGAGGTGGCCCCTCCTGTCGTTCTCTTCCTGGTTCTCCTCCACGTTCTGTGCCCAGGTTGCTGCTCCAGTCGTTCTCCTCCAGGTTCTCCAAGTTCTCCGCCCAGGTCGCCCCTCCTGTCGTTCTCCTCCAGGTTCTCCTCCACGTTCTGTGCCCAGGTTGCTGCTCCAGTCGTTCTCCTCCAGGTTCTCCTCCACGTTCCTCGCCCAGGTTGCTCCTCCTGTCGTTCTCCTCCAGGTTCTCTTCCAAGTTCTGTGCCCAGGTTGCCCCTCCTGTTGTTCTCCGCCAGGTTCTCCGCCCAGGTCGCTCCTCCTGTCGTTCTCCTCCAGGATCTCCTCCAAGTTCTGCCCCGAGGTGGCCCCTCCTGTCGTTCTCCTCCAGGTTCTCCTCCACGTTCTGTGCCCAGGTTGCTGCTCCAGTCGTTCTCCTCCAGGTTCTCCTCCACGTTCTGTGACCAGGTCGCTCCTCCTGTCGTTCTCCTCCAGGTTCTCCTCCAAGTTCTGCCCGAGGTGGCTCCTCCTGTCGTTCTCCTCCAGGTTCTCCTCCAAGTTCTGCCCCCAGGTGGCTCCTCCTGTCGTTCTCCTCCAGGTTCTCATCAGAGTTCTGTGCCCAGGTTGCCCCTCCTGTTGTTCTCCGCCAGGTTCTCCGCCCCAGGTCGCTCCTCCTGTCGTTCTCCTCCAGGATCTCATCCAAGTTCTGCCCCGAGGTGGCCCCTCCTGTCGTTCTCTTCCTGGTTCTCCTCCACGTTCTCCGCCCAGGTCGCCCCTCCTGTCGTTCTCCTCCAGGTTCTCCTCCACGTTCTGTGCCCAGGTTGCTCCTCCTGTCGTTCTCCTCCAGGTTCTCCTCCAAGTTCTGCCCCGAGGTGGCTCCTCCTGTCGTTCTCCTCCAGGTTCTCCTCCACGTTCTGCGCCCAGGTTGCTCCTCCTTTCGTTCTCCTCCAGGTTCTCCGCCCAGGTCGCTCCTCCTGTCGTTCTCCTCAAGGATCTCCTCCAAGTTTTTCCCCGAGGTGGCCCCTCCTGTCGTTCTCTTCCTGGTTCTCCTCCACGTTCTGTGCCCAGGTTGCTGCTCCTGTCGTTCTCCTCCAGGTTCTCCAAGTTCTCCGCCCAAGTGGCCCCTCCTGTCGTTCTCCTCCAGGTTCTCCTCCACCTTCTGCGCCCAGGTTGCTCCTCCTGTCGTTCTCCTCCAGGTTCTCCTCCAAGTTCTGCCCCGAGGTGGCTCCTCCTGTCGTTCTCCTCCAGGTTCTCCTCCAAGTTCTGCCCCGAGGTGGCTCCTCCTGTCGTTCTCCTCCAGGTTCTCCTCCAAGTTCTGCCCCCAGGTGGCTCCTCCTGTCGTTCTCCTCCAGGTTCTCCTCCACGTTCTGTGCCCAGGTTGCTCCTCCTGTCGTTCTCCTCCAGGTTCTCTTCCAAGTTCTGCCCCGAGGTGGCCCCTCCAGTCGTTCTCCTCCAGGTTCTCCAAGTTCTCCGCCCAGGTCGCCCCTCCTGTCGTTCTCCTCCAGGTTCTCCTCCACGTTCTGTGCCCAGGTTGCTGCTCCAGTCGTTCCCCTCCAGGTTCTCCTCCACGTTCTGTGACCAGGTCGCTCCTCCTGTCGTTCTCCTCCAGGTTCTCCTCCAAGTTCTGCCCGAGGTGGCTCCTCCTTTCGTTCTCCTCCAGGTTCTCCTCCACCTTCTGCGCCCAGGTTGCTCCTCCTGTCGTTCTCCTCCAGGTTTCTCCTCCACGTTCTGCGCCCAGGTTGCTCCTCCTGTCGTTCTCCTCCAGGTTCTCCTCCACGTTCTGCGCCCAGGTTGCTCCTCCTGTCGTTCTCCTCCAGGTTCTCTTCCAAGTTCTGTGCCAAGGTGGCCCCTCCTGTTTTTCTCCGCCAGGTTCTCCTCCAAGTTCTGCCCCGAGGTGGCTCCTCCTGTCGTTCTCCTCCAGGTTCTCCTCCACGTTCTGCGCCCAGGTTGCTCCTCCTGTCGTTCTCCTCCAGGTTCTCTTCCAAGTTCTGTGCCCAGGTTGCCCCTCCTGTTGTTCTCCGCCAGGTTCTCCGCCCAGGTCGCTCCTCCTGTCGTTCTCCTCCAGGATCTCCTCCAAGTTCTGCCCCGAGGTGGCCCTCCTGTCGTTCTCTTCTTGGTTCTCCTCCACGTTCTGTGCCCAGGTTGCTGCTCCAGTCGTTCTCCTCCAGGTTCTCCAAGTTCTGTGCCCAGGTCGCCCCTCCTGTCGTTCTCCTCCAGGTTCTCCTCCAGGTTCTCCTCCACGTTCTGTGCCCAGGTTTCTGCTCCAGTCGTTCTCCTCCAGGTTCTCCTCCACGTTCTGCGCCCAGGTTGCTCCTCCTGTCGTTCTCCTCCAGGTCCTCTTCCAAGTTCTGTGCCCAGGTTGCCCCTCCTGTTGTTCTCCGCCAGGTTCTCCGCCCAGGTCGCTCCTCCTGTCGTTCTCCTCCAGGATCTCCTCAAAGTTCTGCCCCGAGGTGGCCCCTCCTGTCGTTTCTCTTCCTGGTTCTCCTCCACGTTCTGTGCCCAGGTTGCTGCACCAGTCGTTCTCCTCCAGGTTCTCCAAGTTCTCCGCCCAGGTCGCCCCTCCTGTCGTTCTCCTCCAGGTTCTCCTCCACGTTCTGTGCCCAGGTTGCTGCTCCAGTCGTTCTCCTCCTGTTGTTCTCCGCCAGGTTCTCCGCCCACGTCGCTCCTCCTGTCGTTCTCCTCCAGGATCTCCTCCAAGTTCTTCCCCGAGGTGGCCCTTCCTGTCGTTCTCTTCCTGGTTCTCCTCCACGTTCTGTGCCCAGGTTGCTGCTCCAGTCGTTCTCCTCCAGGTTCTCCTCCACGTTCCTCGCCCAGGTTGCTCCCTCCTGTCGTTCTCCTCCAGGTCCTTCCAAGTTCTAGTGCCCAGGCGCCTCCTCCTGTCGTTCTCCTCCAGGATCTCCTCCCAAGTTCTGCCCCGAGGTGGGCCCCTCCTGTCGTTTCTCCTCCAGTTCTCCTCCACTGTTCTGTGCCCAGGTTTGCTGTTCCAGTCGTTCTCCTCCAGGTTCTCCTCCACGTTCTGCTGACCAGGGTCTCTCCTTCCCTGTCGTTCTCCTCCAGGTTCTCCTCCAAGTCTGCCCCGAGGTGGCTCCTCCTGTCGTTCTCCTCCAGGTTCTCCTCCAAGTTCTGCCACCCAGGTGGCTCCTCCTGTCGTTCTCCTCCAGGTTCTCCTCCAAGTTCTGTGCCCAGGTGCCCCTCCTGTTTGTTCTCCGCCAGGTTCTCCGCCCACGTCGCTCCTCTCTGCCGTTCTCCTCCCAGGGATCTCCTCCAAGTTCTCCCCGAGGTGGCCCTCCTGTCGTTCTCTCCAGGTTCTCCTCCACGTTCTGTGCCCAGGTTGCTGCTCCTGTCGTTCTCCTCCAGGTTCTCCTCCAGTTCTGCCCAGGTGCTCCTCCTGTCGTTCTCCTCCAGGTTCTCCTCCAAGTTCTGTGCCCAGGTGCTCCTCCTGTCGTTCTCCTCCAGGTTCTCCTCCAAGTTCTGCCCCAGGTGGCCCTCCTGTCGTTCTCCTCCAGGTTCTCCTCCACGTTCTGTGCCCAGGTTGCTGCTCCTGTCGTTCTCCTCCAGGTTCTCCTCCACGTTCTGTGCCCAGGTGCTCCTCCTGTCGTTCTCCTCCAGGTTCTCCTCCAAGTTCTGCCCCAGGTGGCTCCTCCTGTCGTTCTCCTCCAGGTTCTCCTCCAACGTTCTGCCCCAGGTGCTCCTCCTGTCGTTCTCTCCAGGTTCTCCTCCAGTTCTGCCCAGGTGCCCTCCTGTCGTTCTCCTCCAGGTTCTCCTCCACGTTCTGTGCCCAGGTGCTCCTCCTGTCGTTCTCCTCCAGGTTCTCCTCCAAGTTCTGCCCCAGGGCTCCTCCTGTCGTTCTCCTCCAGGTTCTCCTCCACGTTCTGTGCCCAGGTTGCTCCTCCTTCGTTCTCCTCCAGGTTCTCCGCCCAGGTCGCTCCTCCTGTCGTTCTCCTCCAGGTTCTCCTCCAAGTTCTGCCCCAGGTGGCCCCTCCTGTCGTTCTCTCCAGGTTCTCCTCCACGTTCTGTGCCCAGGTTGCTCCTCCTGTCGTTCTCCTCCAGGTTCTCCTCCAAGTTCTGCGCCCAGGTGGCCCTCCTGTCGTTCTCCTCCAGGTTCTCCTCCAGTTCTGCGCCCAGGTGCTCCTCCTGTCGTTCTCCTCCAGGTTCTCCTCCAGTTCTGCCCAGGTGCTCCTCCTGTCGTTCTCCTCCAGGTTCTCCTCCAAGTTCTGCCCCAGGTGCTCCTCCTGTCGTTCTCCTCCAGGTTCTCCTCCACGTTCTGTGCCCAGGTTGCTGCCTCCTGTCGTTCTCCTCCAGGTTCTCAAGTTCTGCGCCAGGTCGCCCCTCCTGTCGTTCTCCTCCAGGTTCTCCTCCACCTTCTGCCCCCAGGTTTGCTCCTCCTGTCGTTCTCCTCCAGGTTTCTCTCCACAGTTCTGCGCCCAGGTTGCCTCCTGTTGTTGTCCGCCCGGTTTCCGCCCAGGTCGCATCTCCTGTCGTTCTCCTCCAGGATCTCCTCAAGTTCTGGCCCGAGTTGCCCTCCAGTCGTTCTTTTTTGGTTCTCCTTCACGTTCTGTGCCCAAGGTTGCTTGCTCCAGGTCGTTCTCCCTCCAGGTTCTCCAAGTTCTGTGCCCAGGTCGCCCCCTCCTGTCCCGTTCTCTCCAAGGTTCTTCCTCGCAGCGTTCTGTGCCCAGGTTGCTGCTCTCAGTCGTTCTTCCTCCAGGTTCTCCTCACGTTCTGTGACCAGGTCGCTCCTCCTGTTCGTTCTCCTTCCAGGTTCTCCCTCCACGTTCTGTGCCAGGTTGTCTGCTCCAGTCGTTCTCCTCCAGGTTCTCCTCCACTTCTGTGACCAGGTTCGGCCCTCCTGTCGTTCCCTCCAGGTTCTCTCTCCAGGTTGCTGTGCCCAGGTTGCTGCTCAGCGTTTCGCTCCAGGTTGCTCCTCCAACGATACTGTGACCAGGTCGCTGCCTCCGTTCGTTCTCCTCCAGGTTCTCCTCCAAGGTCTGCCCGAGGTGGGCTCCTCCTGTCGTTCTCCTCCAGGTTCTCCTCCAGTTCTGCCCAGGCTGCTGCTTCCTGTCGTTCTCCTCC
>PYAM01000266.1:0-29610 GCA_003047355.2 Amphiprion percula | reverse complement strand
TGTACACCTGTTTCAGCTTGCGAAACTAGGCTAACAGTCACCATTTTCCAGTCTTTGTGCTAAGCTAGGCTAACAGTTCCACCTGTTTCCTGTCTGGTAGTAAGCTAGGCTAACAGTCCCACCTGTTTGCAGTCTTTGCTAAACTAGGCTAAAAGTTCTACCCTGTTTCCACTCTTGTGCTATGCTAGGCTAACAGTTCCACCTGTTTCCAGTCGTTGCGAAACTAGGCTAACAGTTCTAACCATTTTCCAGTCTTTGTGCTAAGCTAGGCTAACAGTTCCACTTGTTTCCCGTCTGTGTGGTAAGCTAGGCTAACAATTCTAACCTGTTTTGTCTTTCTGCTAACCTCGGCTAACAGTTGTAACCTGTTGTGTCTTTCTGCTAACCTAGGCTAACAGTTCTCACCTGTTGACAGCCTTTGTGTGAAGGTAAGCTAACAGTTCCCACCTATTTCCAGTCTTTGCGAAACTAGGCTAACAGTTCTAACCTGTTTCCAGTCTTTGTGCTGAGCTAGGCTAACAGTTCCACCTGTGTCTGTTACACGGCTGAGAAAGATGGGCCAACTCTTCCTTGGTGCAACACATTTATTTTGCAGGAACTGCAAAAAGATGCAAAATTAACATGACTACAGGAGCTTGGTGCAGTTCCATTACTCAGATCACCGTACTGACTAGACTTCTTCCACATTACATTTACAAGTACTACTGAACAAATACTAGTACTGTAAACACAATATTTCAGAATCACATATGACTGGCACAAGTTGTACAATTTTACATTTTACAAAGATATCTTTATGAACTCAGAAAACCTTTTATTGTCTTTTAACCACTGCCTTTACCATGTTTTAACTGCAGCTTAATCACCTATGAATTACTTTTATGAACTGTATGGATCTTGTTTTTACCATTACTGTAACTTATTAATAACCATTGTACCTGTAACTCATTTCCACATCTAAATCACTTACAGCTTTAGCTAATGTACCACGTGTGACGATACATACTCCTCTGTCTTTTGGTTTATTACTACAATCGTCCATGACCCATGTCCGCCATTTCAGAAACACAACATGTTGGCTGACTCGTTTTTAACTCATAAACCTTTTAAAACACGCATTAGCTTATCACACGTTACTCTCTGATGTACTTAAGGAACACTACCACTGTTTGATATAACTTGTGTGTTGCTACAAACCAGCTTACCTGCAAAAAGATGCAAAATTAACATGACTACAGGAGCTTGGTGCAGTTCCATTACTCAGATCACCGTACTGACTAGACTTCTTCCACATTACATTTACAAGTACTACTGAACAAATACTAGTACTGTAAACACAATATTTCAGAATCACATATGACTGGCACAAGTTGTACAATTTTACATTTTACAAAGATATCTTTATGAACTCAGAAAACCTTTTATTGTCTTTTAACCACTGCCTTTACCATGTTTTAACTGCAGCTTAATCACCTATGAATTACTTTTATGAACTGTATGGATCTTGTTTTTACCATTACTGTAACTTATTAATAACCATTGTACCTGTAACTCATTTCCACATCTAAATCACTTACAGCTTTAGCTAATGTACCACGTGTGACGATACATACTCCTCTGTCTTTTGGTTTATTACTACAATCGTCCATGACCCATGTCCGCCATTTCAGAAACACAACATGTTGGCTGACTCGTTTTTAACTCATAAACCTTTTAAAACACGCATTAGCTTATCACACGTTACTCTCTGATGTACTTAAGGAACACTACCACTGTTTGATATAACTTGTGTGTTGCTACAAACCAGCTTACCTGCAAAAAGATGCAAAATTAACATGACTACAGGAGCTTGGTGCAGTTCCATTACTCAGATCACCGTACTGACTAGACTTCTTCCACATTACATTTACAAGTACTACTGAACAAATACTAGTACTGTAAACACAATATTTCAGAATCACATATGACTGGCACAAGTTGTACAATTTTACATTTTACAAAGATATCTTTATGAACTCAGAAAACCTTTTATTGTCTTTTAACCACTGCCTTTACCATGTTTTAACTGCAGCTTAATCACCTATGAATTACTTTTATGAACTGTATGGATCTTGTTTTTACCATTACTGTAACTTATTAATAACCATTGTACCTGTAACTCATTTCCACATCTAAATCACTTACAGCTTTAGCTAATGTACCACGTGTGACGATACATACTCCTCTGTCTTTTGGTTTATTACTACAATCGTCCATGACCCATGTCCGCCATTTCAGAAACACAACATGTTGGCTGACTCGTTTTTAACTCATAAACCTTTTAAAACACGCATTAGCTTATCACACGTTACTCTCTGATGTACTTAAGGAACACTACCACTGTTTGATATAACTTGTGTGTTGCTACAAACCAGCTTACCTGCAAAAAGATGCAAAATTAACATGACTACAGGAGCTTGGTGCAGTTCCATTACTCAGATCACCGTACTGACTAGACTTCTTCTACGGCGTCAGCTACTGATCCCCAAAACACCAAGCGCCCTCTGCTGGCGTAAAAGAGTATTGCATCTTACCTCAAAACACACTGTAACCCTTATAATAGTGGACAATATACAGCAAAACAGTAATCTTGTAGTTTTCAACCTTAGATAAAATTAAATGGGGGGCAACTATTTTAATGCATAACTTAAACACATAGTGCCACACTCTCCCCCACAAAATTAAATGTCTCCTGACATTTCGATCACTTATTCCGTAGCCTTAGCACACTTGGACAGTCCATGGTCTCCAGAAGGTTTTACTGTCAATAACCTGAGTCTTTACCTTAAAATCCCTCTGTACAAAAGATGGCTGACCTAAAGTGTCATAACTCAGTAGCATGGGTCGTTGTCTCTGTCTCTGAGGTCGCTGTGCCATTGTTTCAGTCTTACCACCATTGATGACTGGAATGTCTGGGTTAGACTCCCTAAACCGTGACCTGTTATGGTCGCATTCAGGATCCGGAACATTTTCAGTTTGTAGTGGCAAATCCTCTTCGCTCTGTAGTGGCAAATCCTCTTCGCTCTGTAGTGGCAAATCCTCTTCGCTCTGTAGTGGCAAATCCTCTTCTTGTTGCACTGGGTCCTGATGAGGCTGGAAGGGCTCCGCCATGGGGTTGAGTGGAGTCTGCCGCTGTCGCCTTCCTGGACCGGGCCGAAGGTACCACAGGTAGGTGCCGCTGTAGTCATCGTCGGATGTGTCACCGTTCTCTGGCAGTTGTTGCTGCTGTCTGTGTTGAGGTCTGGTCGTTCTCTTGGCGGTTGCTGGAGTAGTAGACGGAGGCTCCTCGCAGGGCAGGAAGTCACAGGGTAGCAGTAGATTCCTGTGCACAACTTTGTCTTTTCCTTTGCCATTTTCAGGAGTTATCTGATATACTGGACTATCTTCCGCTTTTCTTTCTTTCACTTTGTAGACTTGGTCTTCCCAATAGGACTGGATCTTTGCAGGGCCACCTCTGGGTGTGAGATTCCGGAGAAGGACTCTATCACCGGGCTGGAGGTCTCTGCCTTTAACTCTTTTGTCGTAGTGAGCTTTCCCTCGAGCCGCTTCTTTCTCCGCTGTTTTGGCTGCGATTGTGTAAGCCTCTTGCATTCTATTTTTCCAGCTGTTTACATAGTCGTCATAATCTACATGGGACTCTTCTTTCTTTATATTGAACAGCAGGTCAATGGGCAAGCGGGGGGCACGACCAAAGACAAGAAAATATGGAGCGTAGCCTGTTGCTTCACTTTTCGTGCAGTTGTATGCATGAACAACTTTTGCTAGTGACTCTTTCCAATCTTCTTTCTCTTTGTCTTCCAGGGTGCGCAGCATGGACAACAGGGTGCGGTTAAATCTTTCTACCTGTCCGTTACCCTGTGGATGGTACGGAGTCGTGTGTGAGCCCTGAATGCCTGACAGTTCCTTGAGCCTTGCCATCAACTTGTTTTCGAACTCTTTCCCCATGTCATCGTGTATTCTTGCTGGGAATCCGAACTTGAGTGCGAAGTCGTTGAACAGCTTGTCTGCAACTGTTTTGGCTGCTTTGTTCCTTGTAGCATATGCTTGAGCAAACCTCGTAAAGTGATCCATAACTACTAAAATGTACTCATAGCCATTTTTGCACTTTTCCAGGTGAAGAAAGTCTATGGACACGAGCTGGAACGGGTACGTAGTGTGGATAGTTGTCAGGGGTGCTCGGGTTTGCTTACTTGGCTTTTTCTTCTTGAGGCACTTGCATTCTTCAGTCACAAAGTGTTCAACTTCTTTACTCATTTGAGGCCAATAGAACCTCTCTCTTATCAAGTCGAGTGTTCTTTCCACCCCTAAGTGGCCCATCTCCTGGTGCAGCTCTTTGAAAACCAGGGAACGGTGGACTTTCGGGATCAACAGCTGCTCTCTATGCGCCGTGCGGCGACGCAGGACACCATCTGCATCAATGTGGAGCTTTAACCATTGCTTTAGCAGTGCAGAGACAGCGGGATGCTCAGACTTTACTTCAGCTCTACTCGGCCTTTTGTTCTGTGATTTGTACCAGATTACTCTAGCCAGGATCTCATCTGCTTCTTGTGCCTTACGAATCTGATCTGGAGTGAAAGGTTGGTTAGTGTCAGAGTCTTTGATCAGCTTTAGAGCACTGACTTTGATCACTCCCACGCCTTTGCAAGGGTCACTCTGTTCAACTTTGACGGACTCCATAGATGCGCTTATTGCTTCTTGACTAACCTCGGCTGTGCAGCTACTCATGAAGTTCTCAATGTCCAATGGCATCCGCGACAGCCCATCAGCATCAGTGTTGGTCTTACCTGGACGATAGCGGATGGTGAAGTTATAATCGGCCAACTCCGCGACCCATCTGTGACCCGTGGCATTGAGCTTTGCTGTTGTGAGCACATACGTTAACGGGTTGTTATCTGTGTACACAACGAATGACAAGGCGTGGTAAAGATAATCTCGGAAACGTTCACAGATGGCCCATTTCATTGCCAGGAACTCTAGCTTGCCAGAGTGCAGGTGGTACTTCTTCTCTGCTGGACTTAAGGTGCGGGAGCCGAACGCTATCACTCTCATCTTTCCTTGCTGTCTCTGATACAAAATAGCACCCAAACCAACTTGCGAGGCATCACAGTGTAGCACGAAAGGTTGGGTGAAATCTGGGTACCCCAGGACAGGAGGCTTTGTGAGTGCATCAACGAGCTGGTTCAATACTTCTTGGTGTGAGATGGTCCATTGTGTGGGCGTGTGTGATGGTAAATGGCCTTTGTTTTGTTTGACCCCCTTTTTGAACTTTGTAGCTGGAGCTGGAACGTTATTTTCAGGAGCTGCAGGACTGAGCAGGCTGTATAACGGGTGGGCCAAACGAGAGAAGTTGGGTATGAAGGGCCTGTAGTAGGAGAGAAAGCCAAGCATTTGACGTACCTCTCCAACAGTTGCAGGTGTCTTTTGCCTTAGAGCTCTCACTGATGCCATCTCTGCTGGGTCCATGGTGTAGCCTTCTCCTGTTACCAGCTTTCCCAGAAACTTCACACTGCGCCTGAACAGTTCACATTTCTTCGGGGTCAACTTTACACCATGCTCTTTGTAGCGCTTGAGAACCAGACGGATGTGCTCAATATGGTCTTCAAAGCTGCTGCTGTGCACGAGGTTGTCGTCCAGGTATGGGAGGCAAATAGTGTCTCTGAGGCCAGCCAAACAATGCTCCATACTTCTCTGGAACTCTGCAGGTGCGGAGCTTAGGCCAAAAGGAATGCGCACCCATTCATATAGCCCCCAGGGTGTGATGAAAGCTGTCAGTGGGCGGCTTTCTTCATCGAGGAAACCCTGGTGGTACGCTTTTCCCTGATCTAAAACCGAAAACCAGGAGCTCCCACCTAGTGCGTCCAACATGTCTTGAATCCTAGGTATTGGGTGGCGGTCTGGAACTGATTTGCGATTGAGCTCTCTGAAGTCACAACAGAGACGGAGGTCTCCATCTTTCTTGCGAACACATACCACAGGAGATGAGTAGGGGGACCGTGAGGGTGTGATCCAACCTTTGTTGAGCAGGTCTTGCAAGTACTCTTTGACTTCTTTGTGAAGGGGCTTTGGAACAGACATGTAGGTCTTTTGCACTGGACTGGTGTCATGCAGGGTTATGTGCATCTTGAGAGATGGTATACAGCCCACATCATCGCTGTCAAATGCAAATGCCTCACATTCCTCTCTCAGCATCTTTCTCGCTGCTGCTTGTTGACTCTGTGTTAAGTGTTGGAGGTCCACAGGTGGGTCCCATGACTTTGGTCTCTCTGAATGTCTATTCTCTGACAGCTCTGTGTGACTTGACTTGTTTGCTTGTAACTCTGTACTGCTCTTCACTTCGTTTGTCAGTTCGTTCACTTTTGTCTGAATGTCTGCTGAATAAACTGTCTTCACTGGTTCAAGATGACCAATCACTTTACGTCTCTGCAAGTAGATGGTGTGGTCTGTGGTGTTAGTGACAGGAATGGGCACGTATGGTACTCTTCTGTTTGGGATTTTTACTAGTACATCATTGCAGACGATGCCCTCTGGTGGCAGGTCGAGTGTGTCAGGGGAGAACAGCATATCCTGGCCCTTGACTTGCTGACTAACATGTGCCCTCATGTAAACCACAGTGACTTGGTTAGCTGGCAATGTCACCATTTTTACTGTACGCACCACACCAGCCTCTGAATCTTCAGTACTGTTCTGTACCAGCTTGACAACACTGTGAGCAGTTTTGACAGTGATCTCAAAAGCTTTACTTACTTTGTGTGCAAGCTGATTTCTTCCACCTTTGGTTTTGCCTTCATTCTTATTCACAATGGCCTCAATAACATTATAGCCGATTATAGGGTCACTGGCAACTGCTGGATCACTGCAAACTAATATTGGCACTTGCAACTCACTCAGGGACGTGTCACTGTCTAGTCTAAAGCTGACTTCAATCCAGCCAATGTAGGGGATGGTTGTCTCATTAGCAGCAAACACAGTGAGCGTCTCGTCCTCCAGCAGTTCAGAAATGGGCCGGACAACTGTGTGGGGAAGATGCTGCTGCCGCCAGTTGTCATTTACTATGCTCGACTGTGCCCCTGTGTCCCAGAGAACTTTTACTGGATAATTGTCCATAAAACAGTTCACTGTGCATCTGTTTCCAACAAGGCTGACGAGTTGTGACTTGCGCTGTGGGGGAAGATAATGCACTTCGCAGGCTGTAGTTTGTGTGGGGACTGGTACTCGCTTTGGGAGCTCACTTTGGGACGCGTGGCTTTGGACTACTGCTGGTCCCGTCTCAGTAGTCCCTCCCCGTTTCCCGACTGTCTCTGAGCTCGGCATCCACGAGAGAAGTGACCCTTACGCCCACATTTGAAGCAGTGCGAACAGTTCTCTCCTTTCCCCTCATCTCTGCACTTTTTACAGCCTTTTTCTCTCTGCTTTGGTCCACTTGGACGAGCACTTGTCTCCATAACTGATTGGAACATTTGCTGCATTTCTTTACGTAACTCGTCAATTATCTGCTGTGTGTTAGGACTTTCACTTTTTGCCTCTTTACCTTTCACTGTTTTCATGGCCACCGCAGTCTGGAATTCTCTTGGCGTGGTGGGGCTCTGGACAGGTGTGGGGTCTGCCTCGTATTCTGTCTGGAGCTCTTGTACCTTGGGAATCTTTGCTGCAGCTGACCTTTTACGTTTCTCAAGTCTTTCACTTTCCAACTTCGATGCTTCAGTTACTTTTTCGATCAGCTGTTCATCTGTAGTGCACACATCACTGAGGAGGGGCAGTAACTGATACTTGACTGAATCACTGAGCAGCCCTGTTTCAATGGAACGTAAGAATTTGCACTGGATTGTGCTTCGGCTGTACAGTTCATCAGTTTCCTCATTCGCAGCTTTCCACAACAGTTTTTCTTTCAGTTCAATGGCGCGAAAAACAAAATTCAAGGCAGTCTCTTTGTGCTCCTGGGAGACATTAAGCAGCTGGTGGTACAGTTCAGTAGGGCTGTCTACCTTGTAATGTCCCTTTAATATCGTGAGCAGCTTACCAAGGGTCAGTCCACGCTTGATTTCCAGCATATCTCTCAGTGGTAGGCCTGGACTAATAGCCCTGATCACTGCCTCGATTATTTCTGTCTCAGAGTGTCCTTTCTCTGTCCCCAACTCAATTTGACGCACTAGGCTGAGGTAGGAGAGTTTGTCCCTCTGTCCAGGTACTCCTATCTGCCCACAGATCTTGAACTCCCTTCTCAGGGTTACCTCCTGCAGAGTATGTGTTGGCTCTGGTTGGACTCTGAGTTGAGAATGTGTAATCTTGGGTGGTGAGGCATGTCTGGACAGTTCCTCTGATTCCCCGACTGTCTGCTTGTCATCCTGATGGGCTGAGTCTTTATTCAGTTTATTAATGTATGTACTTAAATCTTTGTAAAACTGCACAACTTGTTCGTCTTTTTCACTGATCTCAACCTCATCTAATATGTCTTCTGCCATCTTAATGAGTGCCCTTTTTGTCTTACTGTGAAGCTCTCCACTGTCCAGGCCGGAACATTTCAGTTGCCTGCAAACGTCCACGAGAAGCTCTCTCTCCAGCTGCCACAAAGCTGCACTCAGGTTATCACGCAGACTGGATCACTTCCATCTTTGACTGAAGAAGTAGGTTCGTCTCTTGGGAAGGAGGATCGATGGTGGTGCTTTTGACTCACTGGTGCCCCCTCCTGGCTGGCTCATTATTGTGGGTGACTTCAACATTCATGTTGACGTGGACAGTGACAGCCTTACGACTGCTTTTAATTCAATGTTAGACTCAATTGGGTTTTCTCAACATGTAAATAAACCAACTCATAGTTTTAATCATACCCTTGACCTCGTTCTGACTTATGGCATAGAAATCAAACAGTTAACAGTATTTCCCCGGAACCCTCTTCTTTCTGACCATTTTATGATAACATTTCAATTTACAACAATAGATTGTATAGGAGTTAAGAATAAATATCATTACAGTAGATGTCTGTCTCACAATTCGGTGACTAAATTTAAGGAAATAATACCCTCTCTATTTAGTCCAGCACCACTTACTGATATAATGGAAGGGAAATATTATAATTTTACCCCCACAGAAGTGGATTATATTGTTAATAATGCTGCAGCCTCACTGCGTACAACACTTGATAGTGTTGCACCTGTAAAAAAGAAAGTTCTATCTCAGAGAGGACCTGCTCCTTGGTATAATTCCCAGCTGCGGACTTTAAAGCAGGCGTCCCGAAAGCTGGAAAGGAAGTGGTATTCCACTAATTTAGAGGAAGTTTATGTAGCTTGGAAAAATAGTCTAGTAATTTATAAAAAAGCTCTTCGTAATGCCAGGACAACATATTATTCATCTTTAATAGAGGAAAACAAGAACAACCCCAGGTTTCTTTTCAGCACTGTAGCCAGGCTGACAAAGAGTCAGAGCTCTGTTGAACCTTGTATTCCTTTAGCTTTGAGCAGTAACAACTTCATGAGCTTCTTTACAAATAAAATTATTACGATTAGAGAAAAAATTACTCTGGCCCTTCCTGCAAATGTCACAGATGTATCATTGAGTACAGATACTTTAGAATTGGCTGTAAGACCAGATGGATATTTAGAATTTTTCACCCCCATACATCTCTCTGAACTCATTTCAATAGTTTCTACATCCAAACCATCAACATGTCTTTTAGATCCTATCCCAACTAGACTGTTCAAGGAGGCTTTATCTTTAATTAATTCCTCAATGTTAGATCTGATTAATCTCTCTCTAGTAACAGGTTATGTACCACAGGCTTTTAAGGTTGCTGTAATCAAACCTTTACTTAAAAAGCCCACTCTAGATCCAGATGTTTTAGCCAACTATAGACCAATTTCCAACCTCCCATTTCTCTCCAAAATTCTGGAAAGAACAGTTGCAAATCAATTATGTGAACATTTACAAAGGAATAGCTTGTTTGAAGAGTTTCAGTCAGGCTTCAGAGTGCATCATAGCACAGAAACAGCTCTGGTGAAAGTTACTAATGACCTTCTCATAGCGTCAGATAATGGACTGGTCTCTATACTTATTTTATTGGACCTTAGTGCAGCATTCGATACAATCGACCACAAACTTTTATTACAGCGACTAGAACATTCTATTGGCATTAAAGGGACAGCACTGGACTGGTTTGAATCCTACTTATCAGACAGGTTCCAGTTTGTGCATGTCAACAATGACTCTTCTGAGCATACTAGGGTTAATCATGGAGTTCCTCAGGGTTCTGTCTTAGGACCAATACTGTTCACATTATACATGCTTCCCTTAGGCAACATTATTAGGAAGCACTGTATTAATTTCCATTGTTATGCTGACGACACTCAATTGTATTTATCTATGAAGCCAAATGAAACTAATCAGCTAGCTAGACTGCAAGATTGTCTTAAGGACATAAAGACCTGGATGACCTATAATTTCTTACTACTAAATTCAGACAAGACTGAAGTCATTGTATTTGGCCCCAAACATCTTAGAGAATTGCTTTCAAAGCATATAGTTACTCTGGATGGCATTACATTGGCCTCCAGTACTACTGTGAGGAACCTCGGTGTTATTTTTGACCAGGACATGTCCTTTAACTCGCACATAAAACAAATCTGTAGGACTTCCTTTTTCCACCTGAGAAATATTGTGAAAATCAGGAACATCCTGTCTCAGAGTGATGCAGAAAAACTAGTCCATGCATTCGTTACTTCTAGGCTTGACTACTGTAATTCCTTATTATCAGGTTGTCCCAATAGCTCTCTGAAATATCTGCAGCTGATCCAAAACGCTGCAGCCAGAGTACTGACGGGAGTTAGCAAGAGAGATCATATTTCTCCTATATTGGTTTCTCTTCATTGGCTTCCTGTTAAATCTAGAATAGAATTCAAAATCCTTCTTCTGACATATAAAGCTCTTAACAACCAATCTCCATCATATCTTAAAGACCTGATAGTACCATATTATCCGAGCAGAACTCTTCGCTCTCAAACTGCAGGCTTACTTGTTGTTCCTAGAATCTCTAAAAGTAGAATGGGAGGCAGAGCCTTCAGTTATCAGGCACCTCTCCTGTGGAACCAGCTCCCAGTTTGGGTTCGGGAGGCGGACACCCTCTCTATTTTTAAGACCAGGCTTAAAACCTTCCTTTTCGACAAAGCTTATAGTTAGGGCTGACTGGGGGACCCTGACGGGGTGAGCTGGTGTTTTCATTTGCACAACTGACTTCCCCTCTTGACGTCCCTTTAGTTTGCCCCTAGTTATGCTGCTATAGGCCTAGGCTGCTGGGGAACCTCTCTTGATGCACTGAGCCCTTCTCTAACTACCTATGTATTTACTATATATACCATTATTGCATTACATTCACTCTGTTTCTTTCTGTGTCCTTTCTCCGAGTGTCCCTGGTCCCAGAGCTGGATGCTGGATGCTTCAGATGTGTGGCTGTGTTTTATGGTCCTTGTGTCCCACCCCCCCACCTCTCTATCTCTACCCCTCTATCTGTATCCCTCTATCTCTACCTCTCTACCACTACCCCTCTACCTCTATCCCTCTATCTCTACCTTTCTACCTCTTCTGTCCCTCTCAACCCGCCCGGCCAGCAGGCAGATGGGTCCCCCCACATTAGAGCCGGGTTCTGCTCGAGGTTTTTTTCCCTGTTAAAAGGGTGTTTTCCTTGCCACTGTCGCCTTTTGGCTTGCTCTGGGGGTCAGGCATATGGGTTCTGTAAAGCGTCTCGAGACAATTTGACTGTAATTGGCGCTATATAAATAAAATTGAATTGAATTGAATTGAATTGAACTCTTCCTTGGTGCAACACATTTATTTTGCAGGAACTAACTAACAGTTCCACCTGTTTCCAGTCTTTGCGACACTAGGCTAACAGTTCTAATCTTTTGCCAGCCTTTGTGTGAAGGTAAGCTAACAGTTCCCACCTTTTTCCAGTCTTTGTTAAACTTGGCTAACAGTTCTAACCTGTTTCCAGTCTTTGTGCTAAGCTAGGCTTACAGTTCCACCTTTTTCCAGTCTTTGCTAAACTAGGCTAACAGTTCTAACCTGTTTCCAGTCTTTGTGCTAAGCCAGGCTAACAGTTCCCACCTATTTCCAGTCTTTGCAAAACTAGGCTAACAGTTCTAACCTGTTTCCAGTCTTTGTGCTAAGCTAACCGTTCCCACCTGTGTCCAGTCTTTGCGAAACTAGGCTAATTGTTCTAACCTGTTTCCAGTTTTGTGCTGAGCTAGGCTAACAGTTCCACCTGTTTCCAGTCTTTGCTAAACTAGGCTAACAGTTCTAACCTGTTTCCAGTCTTTGTGCTTAGCCAGGCTAACAGTTCCCACCTATTTCCAGTCTTTGCGAAACTAGGCTAACAGTTCTAACCATTTTCCAGTCTTTTTGCTGAGCTAGGCTAACAGTTCCACCTGTTTCCAGTCTGTGCGGTAAGCTAGGCTAACAGTTCCACCTCTTTCCAGTCTTTGCGAAACTAGGCTAACAGTTCCCACCCGTTTCCACTCTTTGTGCTATGCTAAGCTAACAGTTCCACCTCTTTCCAGTCTTTGTGCTAAGCTAGGCTAACCGTCCCACCTGTTTCCAGTCCATATGGTAAGCAAGGCTAACAATTCTCACCTGTTTCATCTTCCTGCTAACCTAGGCTAATAATTGTAACCTGTTGTGTCTTTCTGCTAAACGAGGCTAACAGTTCTAACCTGTTTCCAGTCTTTGTGCTAAGCTAAGCTAACCGTTCCCACCTGTTTCCAGTCTTTGTGCAAAGCTGGGCTAACAGTTCCACCTGTTTCCAGTCTTTGCTAAACTAGGCTAACAGTTCTAACCATTTTCCAGTCTTTGTGCTAAGCTAGGCTAACAGTTCCACCTGTTTCCTGTCTGTGTAGTAAGCTAGGCTAACAGTCCCACCTGTTTGCAGTCTTTGCTAAACTAGGCTAAAAGTTCTACCCTGTTTCCACTCTTTGTGCTATGCTAGGCTAACAGTTCCACCTGTTTCCAGTCTTTGCGAAACTAGGCTAACAGTTCTAACCATTTTCCAGTCTTTGTGCTAAGCTAGGCTAACAGTTCCACTTGTTTCCCGTCTGTGTGGTAAGCTAGGCTAACAATTCTAACCTGTTTTGTCTTTCTGCTAACCTAGGCTAACAGTTGTAACCTGTGGTGTCTTACTGCTAACCTCGGCTTACACTTCTCACCTGTTGCCAGCCTTTGTGTGAAGGTAAGCTAACAGTTCCCACCTATTTGCAGTCTTTGCAAAACTAGGCTTACACTTCTAACCTTTTTCCAGTCTTTGTGCTAAGCTAACCGTAAACACCTGTTTCCAGTCTTTGCGAAACTATGCTAACAGTTCTAACCTGTTTCCAGTCTTTGTGCTGAGCTAGGCTAACAGTTCCATCTGTTTCCAGTCTGTGCGGTAAGCTAGGCTAACAGTTCCACCTGTTTCCAGTCGTTGCTAAACTAGGCTAACAGTTCCACCTGTTTCCCGTCTGTGTGGTAAGCTAGGCTAACAGTCCCACCTGTTTGCAGTCGTTGCTAAACTCGGCTAACAGTTCTAACCTGTTTCCACTCTTTGTGCTATGCTAGGCTAAAAGTTCCACTTGTGTCCAGTCTTTGCGAAACTAGGCTAACCGTTCTAACCATTTTCCAGTCTTTGTGCTAAGCTAGGCTAACCGTTCCACTTGTTTCCAGTCTGTGTGGTAAGCTAGTCTAACAATTCTAACATGTTTTGTCTTTCTGCTAACCTAGGCTAACAGCTGTAACCTGTTGCCAGTCTTTGTGCTAAGCTAAGCTAACCGTTCCCACCTGTTTCCAGTCTTTGTGCTAAGCTGGGCTAACAGTTCCGCCTGTTTCCAGTCTTTGCTAAACTAGGCTAACAGTTCTAATCTGTTGCCAGCCTTTGTGTGAAGGTAAGCTAACAGTTCCCACCTATTTCCAGTCTTTGCGAAACTAGGCTAACAGTTCTAACCTGTTTCCAGTCTTTGTGCTAAGCTAACCGTTCCCACCTGTTTCCAGTCTGTGCGGTACGCTAGGCTAACAGTTCTAACTGTTTCCAGTCTTTGCTAAACTAGGCTAATAGTTCCACCTCTTTCCAGTCTTTGTGCTAAGCTAAGCTAAACGTTCCCACCTGTTTCCCATCTGTGTGGTAAGCTAGGCTAACAGTTCCACCTTTTTCCAGTCTTTGCTAAACTTGGCTAACAGTTCTAACCTGTTTCCAGTCTTTGTGCTAAGCTAGGCTAACAGTTCCACCTCTTTCCAGTCTTTGCTAAACTAGGCTAACAGTTCCACCTGTTTCCAGTCTTTGCTAAACTAGGCTAACAGCTCCACCTGTTTCCAGTCTTTGCTAAACTAGGCTAACAGTTCTAACCTGTTGTGTCTTTCTGCTAACCTAGGCTAACAGTTCTCACCTGTTGCCAGCCTTTGTGTGAAGGTAAGCTAACAGTTCCCACCTATTTCCAGTCTTTGCGAAACTAGGCTAACAGTTCTAACCTGTTTCCAGTCTTTGTGCTAAGCTTACCGTTCCCACCTGTTTCCAGTGTTTGTGAAACTAGGCTAACAGTTCCACCTGTTTCCAGTCTGTGCGATAAGCTAGGCTAACAGTTCCACCTTTTTCCAGTCTTTGCTAAACTAGGCTAACAGTCCCACCTGTTTCCAGTCTTTGCTAAACTAGGCTAACAGTTCTAACCTGTTTCCAGTCTTTGTGCTAAGCTACGCTAACAGTTCCACCTGTTTCCAGTCTTTGCGAAACTAGGCTAACAGTTCTAATCTGTTGCCAGCCTTTGTGTGTAGGTAAGCTAACAGTTCCCACCTATTTCCAGTCTTTGCGAAACTAGGCTAACAGTTCTAACCTGTTTCCAGTCTTTTTGCTGAGCTAGGCTAACAGTTCCACCTGTTTCCAGTCTGTGCGGTAAGCTAGGCTAACAGTTCCACCTGTTTCCAGTCTTTGCTAAACTAGGCTAACAGTTCTAACCTGTTTCCAGTCTTTGTGCTAAGCTACGCTAACAGTTCCACCTGTTTCCAGTCTTTGCGAAACTAGGCTAACAGTTCTAATCTGTTGCCAGCCTTTGTGTGTAGGTAAGCTAACAGTTCCCACCTATTTCCAGTCTTTGCGAAACTAGGCTAACAGTTCTAACCTGTTTCTAGTCTTTGTGCTAAGCTAGGCTAACAGTTCTAACCTGTTTCTAGTTTTTGTGCTAAGCTAGGCTAACAGTTCCACTTGTTTCCAGTCTGTGTGGTAAGCTTGGCATACAATTCTAACCTGATTTTTCTTTCTGCTAATCTAGGCTAACAGTTCTGACCTGTTGTGTCTTTCTGCTAACCTAGGCTAACAGTTCTCACCTGTTGCCAGCCTTTGTGTGAAGGTAAGCTAAAAGTTCCCACCTATTTCCAGTCTTTGCGAAACTAGGCTAACAGTTCTAACCTGTTTCTAGTCTTTGTGCTAAACTAGGCTAACAGTTCTAACCTGTTTCCAGTCTTTGTGCTAAGCAAAGCTTACCGTTCCCACCTGTTTCCAGTCTTTGTGCCTAGCTAGGCTAACAGTTCCACCTTTTTCCAGTCTTTGCTAAACTAGGCTAACAGTTCTGACCTGTTGTGTCTTTCTGCTAACCTAGGCTAACAGTTCTCACCTGTTGCCAGTCTTTGTGCTAAGCTAAGCTAACCGTTCCCACCTGTTTCCAGTCTTTGTGCTAAGCTAGGCTAACAGTTCCCACCTGTTTCCAGTCTTTGCGAAACTAGGCTAACAGTTCTAATCTTTTGCCAGCCTTTGTGTGAAGGTAAGCTAACAGTTCCCACCTATTTCCAGTCTTTGCGAAACTAGGCTAACAGTTCTAACCTGTTTCCAGTCTTTGTGCTAAGCTAACCGTTCCCACCTGTTTCCAGTCTTTGCGAAACTAGTCTAACAGTTCCACCTGTTTCCAGTCTGTGCGGTAAGCTAGGCTAACAGTTCCACCTGTTTCCAGTCTTTGCTAAACTAGGCTAACAATTCCACCTGTTTCCAGTCTTTGCTAAACTAGGCTAATAGTTCTAACCTGTTTCCAGTCTTTGTGCTAAGCTAAGCTAACCGTTCCCACCTGTTTCCCGTCTGTGTGGTAAGCTAGGCTAACAGTTCCACCTTTTTCCAGTCTTTGCTAAACTAGGCTTACAGTTCTAACCTGTTTCCAGTCTTTGTGCTAAGCTAGGCTAACAGTTCTAACCTGTTGTGTCTTTCTGCTAACCTAGGCTAACAGTTCTAACCTGTTTCCAGTCTTTGTGCTAAGCTAACCCTTCCCACCTGTTTCCAGTCTTTGCGAAACTAGGCTAACAGTTCTAACCTGTTTCCAGTCTTTGTGCTGAGCTAGGCTAACAGTTCCACCTGTGTCCCGTCTGTGCGGTAAGCTAGGCTAACAGTTCCACCTGTTTCCAGTCTTTGCTAAACTAGGCTAACAGCTCTAACCTGTTTCCAGTCTTTGTGCTAAGCTAAGCTAACCATTCCCACCTGTTTCCAGTCTTTGTGCTAAGCTAGGCTAACAGTTCCCACCTGTTTCCAGTCTTTGCTAAACTAGGCTAACAGTTCTAACCTGTTTCCAGTCTTTGTGCTAAGGCAGGCTAACAGTTCCCACCTATTTCCAGTCTTTGCGAAAATAGGCTAACAGTTCTAACCATTTTCAGTCTTTGTGCTAAGCTAAGCTAACAGTTCCATTTGTTTCCAGTCTGTGTGGTAAGCTAGGCTAACAATTCTAACCTGTTTTGTCTTTCTGCTAACCTAGGCTAACAGTTGTAACCTGTTGTGTCTTACTGCTAACCTAGGCTAACAGTTCTCACCTGTTGCCAGCCTTTGTGTGAAGGTAAGCTAACAGTTCCCACCTGTTTCCAGTCTTTGCGAAACTAGGCTAACAGTTCTAACCTGTTTCCAGTCTTTGTGCTGAGCTAAGCTAACAGTTCCACCTGTTTCCAGTCTGTGCGGTAAGCTCGGGTAACAGTTCCACCTGTTTCCACTCTGTTAAACTAGGCTAACAGGTCTAACCTGTTTCCACTCTTTGTGCTAAGCTAGGCTACCAGGTCCACCTGTTTCCAGTCTTTGCGAAACTAGACTAACAGTTCTAACCTGTTTCTAGTCTTTGTGCTAAGCTCGGCTAACTGTTACACCTGTTTCCAGTCTTTGCGAAACTAGGCTAACAGTTCTAACCATTTTCCAGTCTTTGTGCTGAGCTAGGCTAACAGTTCCACCTGTTTCCTGTCTGTGTAGTAAGCTAGGCTAACAGTCCCACCTGTTTTCAGTCTTTGCTAAACTAGGCTAAATGTTCTACCCTGTTTCCACTCTTTGTGCTATGCTAGGCTAACAGTTCCACCTGTTTCCAGTCTTTGCGAAACTAGGCTAACAGTTCTAACCATTTTCCAGTCTTTGTGCTAAGCTAGGCTAACAGTTCCACCTGTTTCCCGTCTGTGTGGTAAGCTAGGCTAACAGTCCCAACTGTTTGCAGTCGTTGCTAAACTCGGCTAACAGTTCTAACCTGTTTCCACTCTTTGTGCTACACTAGGCTAAAAGTTCCACTTGTGTCCAGTCTTTGCGAAACTAGGCTAACCGTTCTAACCATTTTCCAGTCTTTGTGCTAAGCTAGGCTAACCGTTCCACTTGTTTCCAGTCTGTGTGGTAAGCTAGGCTAACAATTCAAACCTGTTTTGTCTTTCTGCTAACCTAGGCTAACAGTTCTCACCTGTTGCCAGCCTTTGCGAAACTAGGCTAACAGTTCTAACCTGTTTCCAGTCTTTGTGCTGAGCTAGGCTAACAGTTCCCCCTTTTTCCAGTCTGTGCGTAAGCTAGGCTAACAGTTCCACCTGTTTCCAGTCTTTGCTAAACTAGGCTAACAGTTCTAACCTGTTTCCAGTCTTTGTGCTAAGCTAAGCTAACCGTTCCCACCTGTTTCCAGTCTTTGTTCTAAGCTAGGCTAACAGTTCCCACCTGTTTCCAGTCTTTCTGAAATTAGGCTCACAGTTCTAATCTGTTGCCAGCCTTTGTGTGAAGGTAAGCTAACAGTTCCCACCTATTTCCAGTCTTTGCGAAACTAGGCTAACAGTTCTAACCTGTTTCCAGTCTTTTTGCTGAGCTAGGCTAACAGTTCCACCTGTTTCCAGTCTGTGCGGTAAGCTAGGCTAACAGTTCCACCTGTTTCCAGTCTTTGCTAAACTAGGCTAACAGTTCTAACCTGTTTCCAGTCTTTGTGCTAAGCCAGGCTAACAGTTCCCACCTATTTCCAGTCTTTGCGAAACTAGGCTAACAGTTCCCACCCGTTTCCACTCTTTGTGCTATGCTAAGCTAACAGTTCTAGCCTGTTTCCAGTCTTTGTGCTCAGCTAGGCTATCCGTCCCACCTGTTTCCAGTCCATATGGTAAGCTAGGCTAACAATTCTCACCTGTTTCATCTTCCTGCTAACCTAGGCTAATAATTGTAACCTGTTGTGTCTTTCTGCTAAACGAGGCTAACAGTTCTAACCTGTTTCCAGTCTTTGTGCTAAGCTAAGCTAACCGTTCCCACCTGTTTCCAGTCTTTGTGCTAAGCTAGGCTAACAGTCCCACCTGTTTTTCAGTCTTTGCTAAACTAGGCTAAATGTTCTACCCTGTTTCCACTCTTTGTGCTATGCTAGGCTAACCAGTTCCATCCTGTTTCCAGTCTTTGCGAAACTAGGCTAACAGTTCTAACCTGTTCCAGTCTTTGTGCTGAGCTAGGCTATACAGTTCCATCTGTTTCCAGTCTGTACGGTAAGCTAGGCTAACAGTTCCACCTGTTTCCAGTCGTTGCTAAACTAGGCTAACAGTTCCACCTGTTTCCCGTCTGTGTGGTAAGCTAGGCTAACAGTCCCACCTGTTTGCAGTCGTTGCTAAACTCGGCTAACAGTTTCTAACACTGTTTCCACTCTTTGTGCTATGCTAGGCGAAAAGTTCCACTTGTGTCCAGTCTTTGCGAAACTAGGGCTAACCATTCCTAACCATTTCTCCAGTCTTTGTGCTAAGCTAGGCTAACCATTCCACTTGTTTCCAGTCTGTGTGGTAGCTAGTCTAACAATTCTAACCTTTTTGTCTTTCTGCTAACCTAGGCTAACAGCTGTAACCTGTTGCCAGTCTTTGTGCTAAGCTAAGCTAACCGTTCCCACCTGTTTCCAGTCTTTGAGCTAAGCTGGGCTAACAGTTCCGCCTGTTTCCAGTCTTTGCTAAACTAGGCTAACAGTTCTAATCTGTTGCCAGCCCTTGAGTGAAGGTAAGCTAACAGTTCCCACCTGTTTCCAGTCTTTGCGAAACTAGGCTAACAGTTCTAACCTGTTTCCAGTCTTTGTGCTAAGCTAACCGTTCCCACCTGTTTCCAGTCTGTGCGGTAAGCTAGGCTAACAGTTCTAACTGTTTCCAGTCTTTGCTAAACTAGGCTAACAGTTCCACCTGTTTCCAGTCTTTCTAAACTGGCTAACAGTTCTACCTGTTCCAGTCTTGTGCTAAGCTAAGCTAAACGTTCCCACCTGTTTCCCATCTGTGTGGTAAGCTAGGCTAACAGTTCCACCTTTTTCCAGTCTTTGCCAAACTTGGCTAACAGTTCTAACCTGTTCCAGTCTTTGTGCTAAACTAGGCTAACAGTTCCACCTGTTTCCAGTCTTGCTAAACTAGGCTAACAGGTTCTAACCTGTTTCCAGTCTTGTTGCTAAGCTAGGCTAACAGTTCTAACCTGTTGTGTCTTTCTGCTAACCTAGGCTAACAGTTCTCACCTTTTGCCAGCCTTTGTGTGAAGGTAAGCTAACAGTTCCCACCTATTTCCAGTCTTTGCGAAAACTAGGCTAACAGTTCTAACCTGTTTCCACACTTTGTGCTATGCTAAGGCTAACAGTTTCACCTGTTTCCAGTCTTGCGAAACTAGGCTAACAGTTCTAGCCTGTTTCCAGTCTTTGTGCTAAGCTAGGCTAACAGTCCCCACCTGTTTCCAGTCTGTATGGTGAGCCTAGGTTAACAATTCTAACCTGTTTCATCTTCCTGCTAACCTAGGCTAACAATTGTAACTTGCTGTGTCTTTCTGCTAAACTAGGCTAACAGTTCTAACCTGTTTCCAGTCTTTGTGCTAAGCTAAGCTAACCGTTCCCACCTGTTTCCCAGTCTTTGTGGCTAAGCTGGGCTAACAGTTCCACCTGTTTCCAGTCTTTGCTAAACTAGGCTAACAGTTGTACCTGTTTCCAGTCTTTGTGCTGAGCTAGGCTAACTGTTCGACCTGTTTTCCAGTCTTTGCGAAACTAGGCTACAGTGTCTAACCATTATTCCAGTCCTTTGTGGCTAAGCTGGGCAACAGTTCCACCTGTTCCAGTCTTTGCATAAACTAGGCTACAGTTCTAACCTGTTTCCAGTCTTTGTGCTAACCGGGCTACAGTTCCCACCTAATATCCAGTCTTTGCGACACTAAGGCCTAACAGTTCTACTCTTTTGCCACCTTTGTGTGAAGGTAAGCTAACAGTTCCCACGTTTTTCCAGTCTTTGTTCACTTGCTACAGTTCTACCTCTTTCCAGTCTTGTGCTAAGCTAGGGCTTACAGTTCCACCTGTTTCCACTCTGTTAAACTAGGCTAAACAGGTCTAACCTGTTTCCAGTCTTTGTGCTAAGCTAAGCTAACAGTTCCCACCTATTTCCAGTCTTTGCGAAACTAGGCTAACAGTTCTAACCTGTTTCCACTCTTTGTGCTATGCTAAGCTAACAGTTCCACCTGTTTCCAGTCTTTGCGAAACTAGGCTAACAGTTCTAGCCTTTTTCCAGTCTTTGTGCTAAGCTAGGCTAACAGTCCCACCTGTTTCCAGTCTGTATGGTAAGCTAGGCTAACAATTCTAACCTGTTTCATCTTCCTGCTAACCTAGGCTAACAATTGTAACTTGCTGTGTCTTTCTGCCAAACTCGGCTAACAGTTCTAACCTGTTTCCAGTCTTTGTGCTAAGCTAAGCTAACCGTTCCCACCTGTTTCCAGTCTTTGTGCTAAGCTAGGCTAACAGTTCCACCTGTTTCCAGTCTTTGCTAAACTAGGCTAACAGTTCTAACCTGTTTCCAGTCTTTGTGCTAAGCTAAGCTAACAGTTCCATTTGTTTCCAGTCTGTGTGGTAAGCTAGGCTAACATTCTAACCTGTTTTGTCTTTCTGCTAACCTAGGCTAACAGTTGTAACCTGTTGTGTCTTACTGCTAACCTAGGCTAACAGTTCTCACCTTTGCCAGCCTTTGTGTGAAGGTAAGCTAACAGTTCCACCTGTTTCCAGTCTGTGCGGTAAGCTCGGGTAACAGTTCCACCTGTTTCCACTCTGTTAAACTAGGCTAACAGGTCTAACCTGTTTCCAGTCTTTGTGCTAAGCTAGGCTACCAGGTCCACCTGTTTCCAGTCTTTGCGAAACTAGACTAACAGTTCTAACCTGTTTCTAGTCTTTGTGCTAAGCTCGGCTAACAGTTCCACCTGTTTCCAGTCTTTGCTAAACTAGGCTAACATTTCTAACTGTTTCCAGTCTTTGTGCTAAGCCAGGCTAACTGTTACACCTGTTTCCAGTCTTTGCGAACTAGGCTAACAGTTCTAACCATTTTCCAGTCTTTGTGCTAAGCTAGGCTAACAGTTCCACCTGTTTCCTGTCTGTGTAGTAAGCTAGGCTAAACAGTCCCACCTGTTTTCAGTCTTTGCAAAACTGGCTAAATGTTTCTAACCTGTTTCCACTCTTTGTGCTATGCTAGGCTAACAGTTCCACCTGTTTCCAGTCTTTGCGAAACTAGGCTAACAGTTCTAACCTTTTCCAGTCTTTGTGCTAAGCTAGGCTAACAGTTCCACCTGTTTCCCGTCTGTGTGGTAAGCTAGGCTAACAGTCCCAACTGTTTGCAGTCGTTGCTAAACTCGGCTAACAGTTCTAACCTGTTTCCACTCTTTGTGCTATGCTAGGCTAAAATTCCACTTGTGTCCAGTCTTTGAGAAACTAGGCTAACCGTTCTAACCATTTTCCAGTCTTTGTGCTAAGCTAGGCTACAGGTCCACACTGTTTCCAGTCTTTGCGAAACTAGACTACACAGTTCTAACCTGTTTCTAGTCTTTGTGCTAAGCTCGGCTAACAGTTCCACCTGTTTTCCAGTCTTTGCTAAACTAGGCTAACATTTCTAACCTGTTTACAGTCTTTGTGCTAAGCCAGGCTAACTGTTACACTGTTTCCAGTCTTTGCGAAACTAGGCTAACAGTTCTAACCATTTTCCAGTCTTTGTGCTGAGCTAGGCTAACAGTTTCCACCTGTTTCCTGTCTGTGTAGTAAGCTAGGCCCACAGTCCCACCTGTTTTCAGTCTTGCTAAACTAGGCTAAATGTTCTACCCTGTTTCCACTCTTTGTGCTATGCTAGGCTAACAGTTCCACCTGTTTCCAGTCTTTGCGAAACTAGGCTAACAGTTCTAACCATTTTCCAGTCTTTGTGCTAAGCTAGGCTAACAGTTCCACCTGTTTCCCGTCTGTGTGGTAAGCTAGGCTAACAGTCCAACTGTTTGCAGTCGTTGCTAAACTCGGCTAACAGTTCTAACTGTTTTCCACTCTTTGTGCTACACTAGGCTAAAAGTTCCACTTGTGTCCAGTCTTTGCGAAACTAGGCTAACCGTTCTAACCATTTTCCAGTCTTTGTGCTAAGCTAGGCTAACCGTTCCACTTGTTTCCAGTCTGTGTGGTAAGCTAGGCTAACAATTCAAACCTGTTTTGTGTCTTTCTGCTAACCTAGGCTAACAGTTCTCACCTGTTGCCAGCCTTTGTGTGAAGGTAAGCTAACAGTTCCCACCTATTTCCAGTCTTTGCGAAACTAGGCTAACAGTTCTAACCTGTTTCCAGTCTTTGTGCTGAGCTAGGCTAACAGTTCCACCTGTTTCCAGTCTGTGCGGTAAGCTAGGCTAACAGTTCCACCTGTTTCCAGTCTTTGCTAAACTAGGCTAACAGTTCTAACCTGTTTCCAGTCTTTGTGCTAAGCTAAGCTAACCGTTCCCACCTGTTTCCAGTCTTTGTGCTAAGCTAGGCTAACAGTTCCCACCTGTTTCCAGTCTTTCTGAAATTAGGCTACAGTTCTCTGTTGCCAGCCTTTGTGTGAAGGTAAGCTAACAGTTCCCACCTATTTCCAGTCTTTGCGAAACTAGGCTAACAGTTCTAACCTGTTTCCAGTCTTTTTGCTGAGCTAGGCTAACAGTTCCACCTGTTTCCAGTCTGTGCGGTAAGCTAGGCTAACAGTTCCACCTGTTTCCAGTCTTTGCTAAACTAGGCTAACAGTTCTAACCTGTTTCCAGTCTTTGTGCTAAGCCAGGCTAACAGTTCCCTTTTCCAGTCTTTGCGAAACTAGGCTTACAGTTCTAACCATTTTCCAGTCTTTGTGCTAAGCTGGCTACAGTTCCACCTGTTTCCAGTCTTTGCTAAACTAGGCTAACAGTTCTACCTGTTTCCAGTCTTTGTGCTAAGCTAGGCTAACAGTTCCACCTGTTTCCAGTCTTTGCTAAACTAGGCTAACAGTTCTAACCTGTTTCCAGTCTTTGTGCTAAGCTAACAGTTCCACCTGTTTCCAGTCTTTGCAAACTAGGCTAACAGTTCTAACCTGTTTCCAGTCTTTGTGCTGAGCTAGGCTAACAGTTCCACCTGTTTCCAGTCTGTGCTAAGCTAGGCTAACAGTTCCACCTGTTTCCAGTCTTTGCTAAACTAGGCTAACAGTTCTACCTGTTTCCAGTCTTTGTGCTAAGCTAGGCTAACAGTTCCCACTGTTTGCAGTCTTTGTGCTAAGCTAGGCTAACAGTTCCACCTGTTTCCAGTCTTTGCTAAACTAGGCTAACAGTTCTACCTGTTTCCAGTCTTTGTGCTAAGCTAGGCTAACAGTTCCACCTGTTTCCAGTCTTTGCTAAACTAGGCTAACAGTTCTAACTTTTCCAGTCTTTGTGTAAGCTAGCTAACAGTTCCACCTTTTCCAGTCTTTGCGAAACTAGGCTAACAGTTCTAACCTGTTTCCAGTCTTTGTGCTAAGCTAGGCTAACAGTTCCACCTGTTTCCAGTCTGACGGTAAGCTAGGCTAACAGTTCCACCTGTTTCCAGTCTTTGCTAAACTAGGCTAACAGTTCCACCTGTTTCCAGTCTTGTGGTAAGCTAGGCTAACAGTTCCCACCTGTTTCCAGTCTTTGCTAAACTAGGCTAACAGTTCTAACCTGTTTCCAGTCTTTGTGCTAAGCTAGGCTAAAGTTCCACCTGTTTCCAGTCTGTGCGGTAAGCTAGGCTAACAGTTCTAACTGTTTCCAGTCTTTGCTAAACTAGGCTAACAGTTCCACCTGTTTCCAGTCTTTTCTAAACTAGGCTAACAGTTCTAACCTGTTTCCAGTCTTTGTGCTAAGCTAAGCTAAATGTTCCCACCTGTTTCCATCTGTGTGGTAAGCTAGGCTAACAGTTCCACCTTTTTCCAGTCTTTGCCAAACTTGGCTAACAGTTCTAACCTGTTTCCAGTCTTTGTGCTAAACTAGGCTAACAGTTCCACCTGTTTCCAGTCTTTGCTAAACTAGGCTAACAGTTCTAACCTGTTTCCAGTCTTTGTGCTAAGCTAGGCTAACAGTTCTAACCTGTTGTGTCTTTCTGCTAACCTAGGCTAACAGTTCTCACCTTTTGCCAGCCTTTGTGTGAAGGTAAGCTAACAGTTCCACCTATTTCCAGTCTTTGCGAAACTAGGCTAACAGTTCTAACCTGTTTCCACACTTTGTGCTATGCTAAGCTAACAGTTTCACCTGTTTCCAGTCTTTGCGAAACTAGGCTAACAGTTCTAGCCTGTTTCCAGTCTTTGTGCTAAGCTAGGCTAACAGTCCCACCTGTTTCCAGTCTGTATGGTGAGCTAGGTTAACAATTCTAACCTGTTTCATCTTCCTGCTAACCTAGGCTAACAATTGTAACTTGCTGTGTCTTTCTGCTAAACTAGGCTAACAGTTCTAACCTGTTTCCAGTCTTTGTGCTAAGCTAAGCTAACCGTTCCCACCTGTTTCCAGTCTTTGTGCTAAGCTGGGCTAACAGTTCCACCTGTTTCCAGTCTTTGCTAAACTAGGCTAACAGTTGTAACCTGTTTCCAGTCTTTGTGCTGAGCTAGGCTAACTGTTCGACCTGTTTCCAGTCTTTGCGAAACTAGGCTTACAGTTCTAACCATTTTCCAGTCTTTGTGCTAAGCTGGGCTAACAGTTCCACCTGTTTCCAGTCTTTGCTAAACTAGGCTAACAGTTCTAACCTGTTTCCAGTCTTTGTGCTAAGCCGGGCTAACAGTTCCCACCTATATCCAGTCTTTGCGACACTAGGCTAACAGTTCTAATCTTTTGCCAGCCTTTGTGTGAAGGTAAGCTAACAGTTCCCACGTTTTTCCAGTCTTTGTTAAACTTGGCTAACAGTTCTAACCTGTTTCCAGTCTTTGTGCTAAGCTAGGCTTACAGTTCCACCTGTTTCCACTCTGTTAAACTAGGCTAACAGGTCTAACCTGTTTCCAGTCTTTGTGCTAAGCTAAGCTAACAGTTCCCACCTATTTCCAGTCTTTGCGAAACTAGGCTAACAGTTCTAACCTGTTTCCACTCTTTGTGCTATGCTAAGCTAACAGTTCCACCTGTTTCCAGTCTTTGCGAAACTAGGCTAACAGTTCTAGCCTTTTTCCAGTCTTTGTGCTAAGCTAGGCTAACAGTCCCACCTGTTTCCAGTCTGTATGGTAAGCTAGGCTAACAATTCTAACCTGTTTCATCTTCCTGCTAACCTAGGCTAACAATTGTAACTTGCTGTGTCTTTCTGCCAAACTCGGCTAACAGTTCTAACCTGTTTCCAGTCTTTGTGCTAAGCTAAGCTAACCGTTCCACCTGTTTCCAGTCTTTGTGCTAAGCTGGGCTAACAGTTCCACCTGTTTCCAGTATTTGCTAAACTAGGCTAACAGTTCTAACCTGTTTCCAGTCTTTGTGCTAAGCTAGGCTAACAGTTCCACCTGTTTGCAGTCTTTGCTAAACTAGGCTAACAGTTCTAACCATTTTCAGTCTTTGTGCTAAGCTAAGCTAACAGTTCCATTTGTTTCCAGTCTGTGTGGTAAGCTAGGCTAACAATTCTAACCTGTTTTGTCTTTCTGCTAACCTAGGCTAACAGTTGTAACCTGTTGTGTCTTACTGCTAACCTAGGCTAACAGTTCTCACCTGTTGCCAGCCTTTGTGTGAAGGTAAGCTAACAGTTCCACCTGTTTCCAGTCTGTGCGGTAAGCTCGGGTAACAGTTCCACCTGTTTCCACTCTGTTAAACTAGGCTAACAGGTCTAACCTGTTTCCAGTCTTTGTGCTAAGCTAGGCTACCAGGTCCACCTGTTTCCAGTCTTTGCGAAACTAGACTAACAGTTCTAACCTGTTTCTAGTCTTTGTGCTAAGCTCGGCTAACAGTTCCACCTGTTTCCAGTCTTTGCTAAACTAGGCTAACATTTCTAACCTGTTTCCAGTCTTTGTGCTAAGCCAGGCTAACTGTTACACCTGTTTCCAGTCTTTGCGAAACTAGGCTAACAGTTCTAACCATTTTCCAGTCTTTGTGCTAAGCTAGGCTAACAGTTCCACCTGTTTTGTCTGTTGTAAGCTAGGCTAACAGTCTACCTGTTTCAGTCTTTGCAACTAGGCTAAATGTTCTACCTGTTTCCAGTCTTTGCTAACTAGGCTAACAGTTCTACCTGTTTCCAGTCTTTGTGCTAAACTAGGCTAACAGTTCTACCATTTTCCAGTCTTTGCTAAGCTAGGCTAACAGTTCCACCTGTTTCCTCTTGTGGTAAGCTAGGCTAACAGTCCCACTGTTTGCAGTCGTTGCTAAACTCGGCTAACAGTTCTAACCTGTTTCCACTCTTTGTGCTATGCTAGGCTAAAGTTCCACTGTTCCAGTCTTTGAGAAACTAGGCTAACCGTTCTAACCATTTTCCAGTCTTTGTGCTAAGCTAGGCTACAGTCCACCTGTTTCCAGTCTTTGCGAAACTAGGCTAACAGTTCTAACCTGTTTCTAGTCTTTGCTAAGCTCGGCTAACAGTTCCACCTGTTTCCAGTCTTTGCTAAACTAGGCTAACAGTTTCTACCTGTTTCAGTCTTTGTGAACTAGGCTAACTGTTCACCTGTTTCCAGTCTTTGTGCTAAGCTAGGCTAACAGTTCTACCATTTTCCAGTCTTTGCTGAGCTAGGCTAACAGTTCCACCTGTTTCCTGTCTTTGTGCTAAGCTAGGCTAACAGTCCCACCTGTTTTCAGTCTTTGCTAAACTAGGCTAAATTTCTACCTGTTTACTCTTTGTGCTATGCTAGGCTAACAGTTCCACCTGTTTCCAGTCTTTGCGAAACTAGGCTAACAGTTCTAACCATTTTCCAGTCTTTGTGCTAAGCTAGGCTAACAGTTCCACCTGTTTCCCGTCTGTGTGGTAAGCTAGGCTAACAGTCCCAACTGTTTGCAGTCGTTGCTAAACTCGGCTAACAGTTCTAACCTGTTTCCACTCTTTGTGCTACACTAGGCTAAAAGTTCCACTTGTGTCCAGTCTTTGCGAAACTAGGCTAACCGTTCTAACCATTTTCCAGTCTTTGTGCTAAGCTAGGCTAACCGTTCCACTTGTTTCCAGTCTGTGTGGTAAGCTAGGCTAACAATTCAAACCTGTTTTGTCTTTCTGCTAACCTAGGCTAACAGTTCTCACCTGTTGCCAGCCTTTGTGTGAAGGTAAGCTAACAGTTCCCACCTATTTCCAGTCTTTGCGAAACTAGGCTAACAGTTCTAACCTGTTTCCAGTCTTTGTGCTGAGCTAGGCTAACAGTTCCACCTGTTTCCAGTCTGTGCGGTAAGCTAGGCTAACAGTTCCACCTGTTTCCAGTCTTTGCTAAACTAGGCTAACAGTTCTAACCTGTTTCCAGTCTTTGTGCTAAGCTAAGCTAACCGTTCCCACCTGTTTCCAGTCTTTGTGCTAAGCTAGGCTAACAGTTCCCACCTGTTTCCAGTCTTTCTGAAATTAGGCTCACAGTTCTAATCTGTTGCCAGCCTTTGTGTGAAGGTAAGCTAACAGTTCCCACCTATTTCCAGTCTTTGCGAAACTAGGCTAACAGTTCTAACCTGTTTCCAGTCTTTTTGCTGAGCTAGGCTAACAGTTCCACCTGTTTCCAGTCTGTGCGGTAAGCTAGGCTAACAGTTCCACCTGTTTCCAGTCTTTGCTAAACTAGGCTAACAGTTCTAACCTGTTTCCAGTCTTTGTGCTAAGCCAGGCTAACAGTTCCCACCTATTTCCAGTCTTTGCGAAACTAGGCTTACAGTTCTAACCATTTTCCAGTCTTTGTGCTAAGCTGGGCTAACAGTTCCACCTGTTTCCAGTCTTTGCTAAACTAGGCTAACAGTTCTAACCTGTTTCCAGTCTTTGTGCTAAGCCGGGCTAACAGTTCCCACCTATTCCAGTCTTTGCAAAACTAGGCTAACAGTTCTAACCTGTTTCCAGTCTTTGTGCTAAGCTAACCGTTCCCACCTGTTTCCAGTCTTTGCAAAACTAGGCTAACAGTTCTAACCTGTTTCCAGTCTTTGTGCTGAGCTAGGCTAACAGTTCCCTTTTTCCAGTCTGTGCGGTAAGCTAGGCTAACAGTTCCACCTGTTTCCAGTCTTTGCTAAACTAGGCTAACAGTTCTAACCTGTTTCCAGTCTTTGTGCTAAGCTAAGCTAACCATTCCCACTTGTTTGCAGTCTTTGTGCTAAGCTAGGCTAACAGTTCCACCTTTTTCCAGTCTTTGCTAAACTAGGCTAACAGTTCTAACCTGTTTCCAGTCTTTGTGCTAAGCCAGGCTAACAGTTCCACCTGTTTCCAGTCTTTGCGAAACTAGGCTAACAGTTCTAATCTTTTGCCAGCCTTTGTGTGAAGGTAAGCTAACAGTTCCCACCTATTTCCAGTCTTTGCGAAACTAGGCTAACAGTTCTAACCTGTTTCCAGTCTTTGTGCTGAGCTAGGCTAACAGTTCCATCTGTTTCCAGTCTGTACGGTAAGCTAGGCTAACAGTTCCACCTGTTTCCAGTCGTTGCTAAACTAGGCTAACAGTTCCACCTGTTTCCCGTCTGTGTGGTAAGCTAGGCTAACAGTCCCACCTGTTTGCAGTCGTTGCTAAACTCGGCTAACAGTTCTAACCTGTTTTCACTCTTTGTGCTATGCTAGGCTAAAAGTTCCACTTGTGTCCAGTCTTTGCGAAACTAGGCTAACCATTCTAACCATTTTCCAGTCTTTGTGCTAAGCTAGGCTAACCGTTCCACTTGTTTCCAGTCTGTGTGGTAAGCTAGTCTAACAATTCTAACCTGTTTTGTCTTTCTGCTAACCTAGGCTAACAGCTGTAATCTGTTGCCAGTCTTTGTGCTAAGCTAAGCTAACCGTTCCCACCTGTTTCCAGTCTTTGAGCTAAGCTGGGCTAACAGTTCCACCTGTTTCCAGTCTTTGCTAAACTAGGCTAACAGTTCTAATCTGTTGCCAGCCCTTGAGTGAAGGTAAGCTAACAGTTCCCACCTGTTTCCAGTCTTTGCGAAACTAGGCTAACAGTTCTAACCTGTTTCCAGTCTTTGTGCTAAGCTAACCGTTCCCACCTGTTTCCAGT
>PYAM01000265.1:0-29711 GCA_003047355.2 Amphiprion percula | reverse complement strand
GTGCTAAGCTAACGCTAACAGTTTCACTTGTTTCACAAATACTGAAAATGGTTAGAACTGTTAGCCTAGTTTAGCAAAGACTGGAAACAGGTGGAACTGTTAGCCCAGCTTAGCACAAAGACTGGAAACAGGTGGGAACGGTTAGCTTAGCTTAGCACAAAGACTGGAAACAGGTTAGAACTGTTAGCCTAGTTTAGCAAAGACTGGAAACAGGTGGAACTGTTAGCCCAGCTTAGCACAAAGACTGGAAACAGGTGGGAACGGTTAGCTTAGCTTAGCACAAAGACTGGAAACAGGTTAGAACTGTTAGCCTAGTTTAGCAGAAAGACACAGCAAGTTACAATTGTTAGCCTAGGTTAGCAGGAAGATGAAACAGGTTAGAATTGTTAGCCTAGCTTACCATACAGACGTGAAACAGGTGGGACTGTTAGCGTAGCTTAGCACAAAGACTGGAAACAGGCTAGAACTGTTAGCCTAGTTTCGCAAAGACTGGAATCAGGTGAAACTGTTAGCTTAGCATAGCACAAAGAGTGGAAACAGGTTAGAACTGTTAGCCTAGTTTCGCAAAGACTGGAAATAGGTGGCAACTGTTAGCTTACCTTCACACAAAGGCTGGCAAAAGATTAGAACTGTTAGCCTAGTTTCACAAAGACTGGAAACAGGTGGAACTGTTAGCCTGGCTTAGCACAAAGACTGGAAACAGGTTAGAACTGTTAGCCTAGTTTAGCAAAGACTGCAAACAGGTGGAACTGTTAGCCGAGCTTAGCACAAAGACTAGAAACAGGTTAGAACTGTTAGTCTAGTTTCGCAAAGACTGGAAACAGGTGGGAACGGTTAGCTTAGCACAAAGACTGGAAACAGGTTAGAACTGTTAGCCTAGTTTCACAAAGAATGGAAATAGGTGGGAACTGCTAGCTTACCTTGACACAAAGGCTGGCAACAGGTGAGAACTGTTAGCCTAGGTTAGAAGTAAGACACAACAGGTTACAACTGTTAGCCTAGTTAGCAGAAAGACAAAAATGGTTAGAATTGTTAGCGTAGCTTACACACAGACTGGAAACAAGTGGAACTGTTAGCTTAGCTTAGCACAAATACTGAAAATGGTTAGAACTGTTAGCCTAGTTTAGCAAAGACTGGAAACAGGTGGAACTGTTAGCCTAGTTTCGCAAAGACTGGAAATAGGTGGAACTGTTAGCTTACCTTCACACAAGGCTGGCAAAAGTTAGAACTGTTAGCCTAGTTTCACAAAGACTGGAAACAGGTGGAACTGTTAGCCTAGCTTAGCACAAAGACTGGAAACAGGTTAGAACTGTTAGCCTAGTTTAGCAAAGACTGGAAACAGGTGGAACTGTTAGCCTAGCTTAGCACAAAGACTGGAAACAGGTTAGAACTGTTAGCCTAGTTTCGCAAAGACTGGAAACAGGTGGGAACGGTTAGCTTAGCAAAGACTGGAAACAGGTTAGAACTGTTAGCCTAGTTTCACAAAGACTGGAAATAGGTGGGAACTGTTAGCTTACCTTGACACAAAGGCTGGCAACAGGTGAGAACTGTTAGCCTAGTTAGAAGTAAGACAACAGGTTAGAACTGTTAGCCTAGTTAGCAGAAAGACAAAAATGGTAGAACTGTTAGCTAGCTTACACAAGACTGGAAACAGGTGGAACTGTTAGCTAGCTTAGCACAAAACTGAAACAGGTTAGAACTGTTAGCCTAGTTTAGCAAAGACTGGAAACAGGTGGAACTGTTAGCCTAGCTTAGCACAGACTGGAAACAGGTGGGAACTGTTAGCTAGCTTAGCACAAAGACTGGAAACAGGTTAGAACTGTTAGCCTAGTTTAGCAAAGACTGGAAACAGGTGGAACTGTTAGCCAGCTTAGCACAAAGACTGGAAACAGTGGGAACGGTTAGCTTAGCTTAGCACAAAGACTGGAAACAGGTTAGAACTGTTAGCCTAGTTTAGAAAGACACAGAAGTTACAATGTTAGCCTAGGTTAGCAGAAGATGAAACAGGTTAGAATTGTTAGCCTAGCTTACCACACAGACTGGAAACAGGTGGGAACTGTTAGCTTAGCTTAGCACAAAGACTGGAAACAGGTTAGAACTGTTAGCCTAGTTTAGCAAAGACTGGAACAGGTAAACTGTTAGCTTAGCTTAGCACAAAGACTGGAAACAGGTTAGAACTGTTAGCCTAGCTTAGCAAAGACTGGAAACAGGTGGAACTGTTAGCTTAGCTTAGCACAAAGACTGGAAACAGGTTAGAACTGTTAGCCTAGTTTACAAAGACTGGAAACAGGTGGAACTGTTAGCCTAGCTTAGCACAAAGACTGGAAACAGGTTAGAACTGTTAGCCTAGTTTAGCAAAGACTGGAAACAGGTGGAACTGTTAGCCTAGCTTAGCACAAAGACTGGAAACAGGTTAGAACTGTTAGCCTAGCGCAAAGACTGGAAACAGGTGGAACTGTTAGCCTAGCTTAGCACAAAGACTGGAAACAGGTTAGAACTGTTAGCCTAGTTTAGCAAAGACTGAAACAGGTGGAACTGTTAGCCTAGCTTACCACACAGACGGAAACAGGTGGAACTGTTAGCCTAGCTTAGCACAAAGACTGGAAACAGGTTAGAACTGTTAGCCTAGTTTCGCAAAGACTGGAAACAGGGAACTGTTAGCTTAGCACAAAGACTGGAAACAGGTTAGAACTGTTAGCCTAGTTTCACAAAGACTGGAAATAGGTGGAACTGTTAGCTTACCTTACACAAAGGCTGGAAACAGGTTAGAACTGTTAGCCTAGTTTAGAAAAGACAAACAGGTAACTGTTAGCCTGGCTTAGCACAAAGACAAACAGGTTAGAACTGTTAGCCTAGTTTAGCAAAGACTGGAAACAGGTGGAACTGTTAGCTTAGCTTAGCACAAAGACTGGAAACAGGTTAGAACTGTTAGCCTAGTTTAGCAAAGACTGGAAACAGGTGGAACTGTTAGCCTAGCTTAGCACAAAGACTGGAAACAGGTGGGAACTGTTAGCCTAGCTTAGCACAAAGACTGGAAACAGGTTAGAACTGTTAGCCTAGTTAGCAAAGACTGGAAACAGGTGGAACTGTTAGCCAGCTTAGCACAAAGACTGGAAACAGGTGGAACTGTTAGCTTAGCTTAGCACAAAGACTGGAAACAGGTTAGAACTGTTAGCCTAGTTAGCAGAAAGACACAACAGGTTACAACTGTTAGCCTAGGTTAGCAAAGAAAACAGGTTAGAATTGTTAGCCTAGCTTACCAACAGACTGGAAACAGGTGGAACTGTTAGCTTAGCTTAGCACAAAGACTGGAAACAGGTTAGAACTGTTAGCCTAGTTTAGCAAAGACTGGAAACAGGTGGAACTGTTAGCTAGCTTAGCACAAAGACTGGAAACAGGTTAGAACTGTTAGCCTAGTTTAGCAAAGACTGGAAACAGGTGGAACTGTTAGCCTAGCTTAGCACAAAGACTGGAAACAGGTTAGAACTGTTAGCCTAGTTACAAAGACTGGAAACAGGTTAGAACTGTTAGCCGAGTTTGGCAGAAAGACACAGCCAGACAATTGTTAGCCTAGTTAGCAAAGATGAAACAGGTTAGAACTGTTAGCCTAGATTACCAAAGACTGGAAACAGGTGGGACTGTTAGCCTAGCTTAGCACAAAGACTGGAAAACAGGCTAGAACTGTTAGCCTAGTTTCGCAAAGACTGGAAACAGGTGAAACTGTTAGCTTAGCATAGCACAAAGAGTGGAAACAGGTTTAGAACTGTTGCCTAGTTTCGCAAAGACTGGAAACAGGTGGACCTGGTAGCCTAGCTTAGCACAAAGACTGGAAACAGGTAGACCTGTTAGCCTAGTTTAACAGAGTGGAAACAGGTGGAACTGTTACCCGAGCTTACCGCACAGACCGGAAACAGGTGGAACTGTTAGCTTAGCCTCAGCCACAAAGACTGGAAACAGGTTAGGACTGTTAGCCTAGTTTCGCTAAGACTGGAAACAGGTGGGAACTGTTAGCTTACCTTCACACAAAGGCTGGCAACAGGTGAGAACTGTTAGCCTCGGTTAGCAGTAAGACACAACAGGTTACAACTGTTAGCCTAGGTTAGCAGAAAGACAAAACAGGTTAGAATTGTTAGCCTAGCTTACCACACAGACTGGAAACAAGTGGAACTGTTATCTTAGCTTAGCACAAAGACTGAAAATGGTTAGAACTGTTAGCCTAGTTTAGCAAAGACTGCAAACAGGTGGAACAGTTAGCCTAGCCTTAGCACAAAGACTGGAAACAGGTTAGAACTGTTAGCCTAGTTTAGCAAATACTGGAAACAGTTAGAACTGTTAGCCCAGCTTAGCACAAAGACTGGAAACAGGTGGGAACGGTTAGCTTAGCTTAGCACAAAGACTGGAAACAAGTTAGAACTGTTAGCCTAGTTTGGCAGAAAGTCACAGCAAGTTACAATTGTTAGCCTAGGTAAACAGGAAGATGAAACAGGTTAGAATTGTTAGCCTAGCTTACCATACAGACTGGAAACAGGTGGGACTGTTAGCCTAGCTTACCATACAGATGGGAAACAGGTGGAACTGTTAGCCTAGCTTAGCACAAAGACTGGAAAATGGTTAGAACTGTTAGCCTAGTTTCGCAAAGACTGGAAACAGGTGGAACAGTTAGCCTAGCTTAGCACAAAGACTGGAAACAGGTTAGAACTGTTAGCCTAGTTTAGCAAAGACTGGAAATAGGTGGGAACTGTTAGCTTACCTTCGCACAAAGGCTGGCAACAGGTTAGAACTGTTAGCCTAGGTTAGCAGAAAGACAAAACAGGTTAGAACTGTTAGCCTAGCTTAGCATAAAGACTGGAAACAGAGGAAAACAGCCATCCTAGCTTAGCATAAAGACTGGAAAGAGGTTAGAACTGTTAGCCTAGCTTAGCATAAAGACTGGAAACAGAGGACCACGTTACCCATGAGCCTCTGCTCCTGGCTGGCTCAGAGACACGTTACCCATGAGCCTCTGCTCCTGGCTGCCTCAGAACCACGTTACCCATGAGCCTCTGCTATGATAATAATATGAGACAAAAAATGAACAAACTGAATAATAAAATAGCCATTAAAACATGCAAGATGACCCCTAAAGTAACTAAAGTAACAATGTGAGACCAAAAATGAACAAACTGAATCAAAAATAGCCATAAAAACATGCAAAATTACCCCTAAAGTCACTAAAGTAATAATATGAGACAAAAAATGAACAAACTGAATCAAAAATATCCATAAAAACATGCAAATTGATCCCTAAAGTCACTAAAGTAACAATACGAGGCACAAAATGAACAAACTGAAGCAAAAATAACCATAAAAACATGCAAAAGGACCCCTAAAGTCACTAAAGTAACAATATGAGACAAAACATGAACAAACTGAAGCAAAAATAGCCATAAAAACATTCAAAATGACCCCTAAAGTCACTAAATCTTTACTGTACACATTACTGCTCTCTGGCGGACACAGGCGGTAACGACACTATTATTATTTGAGGCAAAGCTAGCGACATTACAGTGGAGCAACACTTCCTGTTTCAACGTAAAACTATCGTAATGCTCTTAGGTTAAAACGTGGTTTTGTGAGACTCAGAAGAATCTGCAGTATGAAACAAAATCTATTTAAGGGCCACTAGCTTGTCGACAGTCTCAAATTGTGTTTGTTGTCACTATACGTTCAAAATGAACACGTTATAGCTAATGTACAAATGCATTCGTGACCGGAAGTGTTAGCCGAGCTAGCGGAAGTGCAAACGAGGGTTTGCTATGACACGGACTCATACCTTAACATGCGTAGTTCTAAAATAAATCCTCTGCAAGATACAGCGCTCTAGCTCCTTTTCCTGTCCCAGGTCTCACGTTTCAGCCTCATAGCGTGATCAGCACCTTTTAAAGAGACGCTGCTTGTAGCGCTGGAGTTAGCTTGTCACTAGCTTCTGATTAGCTGCTAGCTCGCTAACGCTGCCATCACAGACGCAGCTATCGATTGTCATTAGCTACATTGTGGATTCATTTCCTGTTTGGACGTGACTCAGACTACAACAAAAGTAATCGGAGCAAGTGGAGAAGCTAGCTGTCGTCAAATACGACTTGGTTTACACCGGAGATCCTTCTGAATCGACCAAAATCGCTTAGTAATACGTTTGACATAAAATGTACACTAAAGAAAGATGCTTTTACGTTGAAGATGAACGGGAAGTGCTGCTCACCTGTAATGTCGCCAGCTATACAGTTAGTAATAATGTCGTGTCGTTACCGCCTGTGTCCACAAGAGGTCAGTAGCGCCCCCTCCTGTGACATGATCTTACATGAGAGAGATTAGATGACAGCAGAGACTCAAGACACAAATCTCTGTCCCTGCAACCGATCAATAATCAATAACAACACTGATACATTATCAACCAATCATATTTTGGTCGTTTTGTACATGTTTCTGGTAGTTTTATCTCATATTTTGGTCATATTCACAGGACTCACCTGTTTTGAGAAAATCATTTTCTGCACTTTTACAATTACATGTATTCCACAAGCCACTTTATGCTGATGTCACTTATAGTGTAGTAATACGGTATTTATTCATTTTTCATTCTTGTATATATATATATCATTGTTATTATAATTATTATCTTTACTGTAGTAAACTGTAGTTAGTGCTGCTCTGAAAGATTTTTGCTGCTCTAACACTGGAAATTTCCCCTGACCTGGGGAGTAATAAAGGACCGTTGTATATCTATGTGCAAGAACTGATACCTCATCTTCCTGTATATAGTCTTCTACATGGTATTTAAAAAAATCTGCGCATATATCCCTCTGGGCTGGAAACTGATTATAGTTTACTGCTATGGTGTATGGCTCTGGCATTAAATATACTACATATATAGCTGGTGGTAAATTCAAAAATATGTAGACGAGCAAATCAAGTATAGTGAGGGTGATGCAGAGTAGATTGATGGAAATGGGCAGCTGGAAGCAGTGGGCTGGAGGAAGGTCAGCAGCAGCAGCATCCCACAGATGGAGATTAGGCCAGTTGGTGGGAGAACCACCACAGATCTGAAGCATCCAGCTCTGGGATCAGGGACACTCGGCGAAAGGACACAGGGAGAAACAGAGTGAGTGTAATGCAATAATGGTATATATATTATGGTATACCATTGTATATAATGCTAGATAGAGAAGGGCTCAGTGCATCCAGAGAGGTCCTCCAGCAGCCTAGGCCTATAGCAGCAGAACTAAGGGACGTCCAAGAGGAAGACTCCAGCTGACCCCCTCAGGGTCCCCCAGTCAGTCCTAACGATAAGATTTGTCAAAAAGGAAGGTTTTAAGCCTGGTCTTAAAATTAGAGAGGGTGTCCGCCTCCGGAACCCAAACTGGGAGCTGGTTCCACAGGAGAGGAGCTGATAACTGAAGGCTCTGCCTCCCATTCTACTTTTAGAGAGAAGTTACAGGTCACTTCTCCAAGTAAGCCTGCAGTCTGAGAGCGAAGAGTTCTGCTAGGATAATATGGTACTATCAGGTCTTTAAGATATGATGGAGATTGGTTGTTAAGAGCTTTATATGTCAGAAGAAGGATTTTGAATTCTATTCTACATTTCACAGGAAGCCAATGAAGAGAAACCAGCATAGGAGAAATATGATCTCTCTTGCTAACTATCGTCAGTACTCTGGCTGCAGCCCTACACTGCACGACACCAACACTGATTTAGCAAGTCTGAGTTCTGAACCGTGGCTTTGGTACCAATAAGCTGGTTTTGTGTAATAGCCTAAAACTGCCTCAGATTGTTGACTGTGGTCATAATGACTTATTTACTGAGCATTGAGAAACCTACTTCTTGGAAAAAAAGAAAAGCATATGAATAACATAAAATGATATGATATAGAATAATAATTATAAATACGGTGATGTTACTTTGAACAGGTGAATGATCAGGGAGCCTCTGTCACTCAGGTTGTCTACAATCTGGAAGTTACTGATGTAACGATGCACTGAATTGGACAGCTGGACACACACATAAACAGAGTCAGCTGTTAGCTAGTTAGCAACGCCGCCGTCCTAAACATGCGATCATTCATGTCTCATCCATTAGAAGGTCATTATCATGACGTAGTAAACTTTTTACAAACTTTGATTGAAAATACTACATTCATTTTAAAGACACTTAAATACACCATTGACACAAGCTTTCAGATGTTTCTGCACTAGAAGGTGATTACCATCTCCAGGTCAGAGTTTTCTGGGGTGAATCCAGTTGGTAGACTGATATCAAGAACCACCATCCTGACGTCTCTGGGTCCTAGAGCCCTGCTGTGAATGAGAAAAAGAACAGCACTGACAAAGGGCACGATGACTATACGACTATAATCAGCTGCTGTCACATTGTTCATGTAAAGGCATAACGTACAATCAGTCACTGATCAGATTAAGTCTTTGAGCATGTGAGCAGCAGCATTTTAAAATGAGTCTGAAAGAAAAACCAGAGGAATCAGTCTTTACTGAGGCACACCAAGAATCCATGAAGAACTACCTGCAGCAGCAGACTAACAGATGTACCTGCATCTGCAGACCAACAGATGTTCTTCCACAGAGCTCTGACATCGTTTGTACTTCAAATACTATATTTATTGTATTATGAACTCTTATCATGCTCTATTTTTATTGCAAATAACACCAATTTGCACTTTATTGTAAATATTAACAGTTTTTTAAGCTCACCTCTGTAAATACCAGCATTTTAGGCAGATTTGGGATGTCTGTTGCATGCTCATTTGCACAGTGGCCCTCTATCTTCTATGTAACACGTGAGCTCATGCATACCTTGAATCTCCCTAAGGGAATGAATAAAGTACCTATCAGATAATGTACAGAGTGTCAGTCCACAGAGGAACTGGCATAAGATATTTTGAACTACCCAAAGCTGTGAAACTGTGCCCTGCAATTTGTAATAAGGTAGTCGATATTGCTGCCGATCTAGCGTTTTGCACAGTCGTGTACACGTATAACAACAACAACTACTTGATCTTGTCTGACTTTTCTACATCTGCTGGAGGCTTTTCTGGTCCGGGACAGTAGCAAAGCATTAATTAATGTACAGCTGTATATATTATATGGTGGGCTAGAGCGTATGTAATAGTGTATTTGATGTAATTATGCTCCAATGTGTTATTTTGATCTTAACAATAATGTATTCATTTGATCTTAACAAAAATAATACGAACAAAAAGTCCCTGAAGATGAGCACACACAGTCCTTGCATTGTGATGTATGCAAAACGTATGTATTTTAAGAGATTGTACGCGAGTGTTTTATAAATTCAATTTACTAAATTTACTCAGGTCAGCAGTCAGAATGCTTTGTTGTTTTTTTTTTTTGTTAAAGTGCATTTGCTTTAATTTGTCACCCGTCTGAAGGACGTCGTGTAAAATATGTGATATAGTGTGAGAATTTGATCTACCTCTGGATCCTTCAAAAGTGACGTTGAGATCAAAGTGCTTGCAGGGCATTTTCTCTTCCACCTCATGCAGCTGATTGTAATAGGTCACAACCCGTGGTCGTCTTTCCCTGTGCTGGAAAGAAAACCACGTGTAAGAGGCACAGAGGAGAAAACAACAAACAAACATAAGAGGAAAAGCAGACAGTAGCGTATAAGTATTGCACTCATAAACAAAGCCCTTAGCGGCAAGGTCTTTGTGATATTTCTGAAATACATTTAGAATGGATTGTTGCGGTTTCAGCACGCCATGAAAGTGAGACTCGAATGAGGTCAGTCTTGGTTAGTAACCCCATACTCCATTCATGTCATTCTACAACATTCTACAAGTCCATTCTTATGTATCGTGATAATACCTCTAGTATTCCTTGTCCATTTCCTCGAGCCTCTACTTCCAAATCAAGATTAGCAGGCAACTGCGAACAGAGAAGAAGATTGTTTGTGAAATGCTGTGCATTATTATGTAATTAAATTGGAGATATTAATTGATAAAGGAGGTATATTTTCTGCTCTATGTTTCACTGATAATGTTTGCATTGCTAGTTCTAAAATGGTTGTTGTAGGAGTTTCTTTTTTTTGTTTTTTGGTTTGTTTGTGTTTGTTGTAGGAGTTTCAGGCACCCCATAAGTAAATTAATTTTTGATCAAGTTTATGTTTCAAAAGCAGGATTAGATGTGGAACGTTGTATGTGATTCTTGTATGAACACTTTTGAGCGTGATGGGAAGAGGCCTTGTTTGTCAATTAAATAGTGGTATTAATTGTACTGCAGATTAGTTGTTTGTAGAAAAGAACAAAATTAGTTTAGTGTTTGAAATTAGGTAATGATGTTAAATGGTTAGATTGTGGAAAGTTTTAATATGAAAGACAGTTTTAGTGGTAATGACATAAACGTATAGGAAAGTCTTTTTGAGTTTGTTGTGTGGTATGAAGTCTGTGTTGCAGTGGTGTTGTTTTTCATAGTCCATGTTTAGAGTATTAGATTGTAAGTGTGCCAGTTACACATTTATTAATGCAAAAAAAAAAGATAAAGTTATGTGAAGGGATTTTATTGGGTTATGGTAGAGATTGTGTGCAAATACAACATATTCATACAAATGGTTTACAGGTATTATATGTTTGTGACATTTACATTGTGCTTATGAATTTTGTTTGGCTGTTAGTTAGCAATTGTTTCAAACAAATTGTTTGTGGCAATCATGAATAGTATGACAGTAAGTGTGGTTGGGTAGTAGATGAAGTTGTTATTCAGATTTGTAGGATTGTTGTCACATGAATTTGGTAGGAAATGTTTGGTGCAGTACAGTTTTGTTTCTGTGTGTATAAATGACTGTGTTAGTTTTACCATCTGTTGTGTGGTTTAAATTGTTTTTAATTAAATGTAAGTAATGGTATTTTGATTTAAAGAAGGAGACCTGATCAGTATTGTTAAAGATTTCTCACATTTAGTTTAACATAGAGTTTCCATTGAAGAATTTGTCGAGTTGAGTTGAGTTGAGTTGAGTTGAGTTGAGTTGAGTTGAGCTCCGCAGGGTGACGCAGCGCTCCGCAGGGTGACGCAGCGCTCCGCAGCACTTCTTCCTGCAACAATAACAGAGCAACAACTTGCAGCAACTGACATTCTTCCTGCAACAAGAACAGAGAACCAAGTTGCAGCACCCAACATTCTTCCTGCGACAATAACAGAGAATCAAGTTGCAGCGACTGACATTCTTCCTGCAACAATAACAGAGAACCAAGTTGCAGCGCCCAACATTCTTCCTGCAACAATAACAGAGAATCAAGTTGCAGCGACTGAGGTTCTTCCTGCAACAATAACAGAGCATCAAGTTGCAGCGACAGAGGTTCTTCCTGTGACAATGGTTTACAATCCAAACAATTTTTTTCAATAAAGGTTTTTGTTTTTATTGACAACAAACTTGTACAAAACATAAAAAACAATCAATTCTTGCAATTTCTCACAATAATCTATAAATACAAAAGGCAATCAATGCAGTCAAATGGAGTCGAGTGGAAAGGAGTCAAGTGGAATGGAGTGGATTGGAGTCGAGTGGAATGGAGTCAAGTGGAATGGAGTCGAGTGGAGTGGAATGGAGTCGAGTGGAATGGAGTCGAGTGGAATGGAGTCGAGTGGAATGGAATGGAGTTGAGTCGAGTCGAGTGGAATGGAGTCGAGTCGTGTCGAGTGGAGTCGAGTCGAGTCAAGTGGAGTGGAATGGAGTCAAGTGGAGTGGAATGGAGTAAAGTGGAATGGAGTCGAGTCGAGTCGAATGGAGTCGAGTCGATTGGAATGGAGTCGAGTCGAGTGGATGGAGTCAAGTGGAGTGGAATGAGTCAAGTGGAGTGGAATGGAGTCAAGTTGAATGGAGTCGAGTGGAATGGAGTCGAGTCGAGTCGAGTGGAATGGAGTCGAGTGGAGTCGAGTGGAATGGTGTCGAAACCAGACTGTGGCAACAATGACAAAACTCCTTGTGCAACATCCTCCAGAAAGGTCCGTGTTCACCTTTGAAACATTTATCAGCAGGTCAGTTAAAAATCCAGCCAGTCATGCTTAAGCAGGTGGTGTATTTTACCCAGACTACACTTTTATCAATGTTTATTTTTCCCATCTTGATAGAATCTAAAAGCACAGACGTTGGCACAAATGATGGTCTAGACTAAACAGTGTGTACTTTCATTTCTTACCCATTTTCAATTTGTCTTTGAAGGTTGTTAGGTCTTCATGGCAGAATGATTTCAATCTTCATGGAAGCTGAAGGTTTCTGCTTGAATATTTCTGATCTTCATTAGGTGTATCTGTTACCCAGTAATGCTTTGTAGCAGATGGTCTGGGGGAGAAAAATATCACAAAAAATGTGTTAAAGTATAGAAAGCTGAAAGCCACACACTAGTGCATATATATGAAGCATTGCATTTTATCCATGTGGAAATTCACCTGTGTGGGTTTTAAACATTTATGAGGATTTATACATTCACTTCAACTGGATATTTCATTTCTTTGTGTTTTCATGCAATGTCAGTGTATGCAACATGTCAGCAGCTCAACCTTTGACCATGATATAACTAATGTGAGGACAGAGTCTACACAAAATAGATGCGACATTTTTAATCACCTCAGCTGTTGTGTCATGCAACATTGCAGGCATCTTGTAAGTATACCTCAAGAATGAAAGTGCCTTCATGCTTTATCTTGTTTTTAGCAGAAAGTGCATCAATAAATAACTGGTAACCCAGATGCAAGCACAGAAGCAGACAAACTGGTTTTAACAGAAAAAGGACTTTAAAATAAAAAAAAAAAAAAACCTATGGATACAAGCTAAGGATGAACTAGGAACAGTCAGGGAGGAAGGGCTGAAAGCTGACAAGCAAAATCTAATTAGGAAAACAGACAAGACTACAAAATTCAACAAAGACTCTAAACTCACAGAGGGTAAATTTAAGAAAGCCATAAATGAAGAACCTAAACTAAGCCATCAAAACTGAACACTTACAATGGGAAGAAACTCAGCTGAAGGGGTAGGCAGGAAACCCAAACAGGAACCGGCAGGGGTACAAGGGCAGCATCGTGTCCAAGAAGCTCTGGTGGTCACGAGTTGATGCAGGATGTGCGCATCCATGGTGGAGCAGGGAGTGAATGACAGAGCTGGCTTATATGCTGGGAGGTGGAATTGCAAACAGGTGACTGGTGTGAGCCAATTATGGCAGCTGATTCTCATTGCTGCAATCAGACTGCAGGCAGGTGGAACAGTCAGGGAGGAAGGGCTGAAAGCAGACAAGCAAAATCTAATTAGGAAAACGGACAAGACTACAAAATTCAACAAAGACTCTAAACTAACAACAGAGGGGAAATTTAAGAAAACCATAAATAAAACCTAAACTCATCCATCAAAACTGGATACTTACAATAGGAAGAAACTCAGCTGAAGGGGTAGGTAGGAAACCCAAACAGGAACCGGCAGGGGTACAAGGGCAGCATCGTGTCCAAGAAGCTCTGGTGGTCACGAGTTGATGCAGGATGTGCGCATCCATGGTGGAGCAGGGAGTGAATGACAGAGCTGGCTTATATGCTGGGAGGTGGAATTGCAAACAGGTGACTGGTGGTGAGCCAATTATGGCAGCTGATTCTCATTGCTGCTATCAGACTGCAGGCAGGTGGAACAGTCAGGGAGGAAGGGCTGAAAGCTGACAAGCAAAATCTAATTAGGAAAACAGACAAGACTACAAAATTCAATAAAGACTTTAAACTAACAACAGAGGGGAAATTTAAGAAAACCATAAATGAAGAACCTAAACTAATCCATCAAAACTGGATACTTACAATAGGAAGAAACTCAGCTGAAGGGGTAGGTAGGAAACCCAAACAGGAACCAGCAGGGGTACAAGGGCAGCATCGTGTCCAAGAAGCTCTGGTGGTCACGAGTTGATGCAGGATGTGCGCATCCATGGTGGAGCAGGGAGTGAATGACAGAGCTGGCTTATATGCTGGGAGGTGGAATTGCAAACAGGTGACTGGTGTGAGCCAATTATGGCAGCTGATTCTCATTGCTGCAATCAGACTGCAGGCAGGTGGAACAGTCAGGGAGGAAGGGCTGAAAGCAGACAAGCAAAATCTAATTAGGAAAACAGACAAGACTACAAAATTCAATAAAGACTTTAAACTAACAACAGAGGGGAAATTTAAGAAAACCATAAATGAAGAACCTAAACTAATCCATCAAAACTGGATACTTACAATAGGAAGAAACTCAGCTGAAGGGGTAGGTAGGAAACCCAAACAGGAACCAGCAGGGGTACAAGGGCAGCATCGTGTCCAAGAAGCTCTGGTGGTCACGAGTTGATGCAGGATGTGCGCATTCATGGTGGAGCAGGGAGTGAATGACAGAGCTGGCTTATATGCTGGGAGGTGGAATTGCAAACAGGTGACTGGTGGTGAGCCAATTACGGCAGCTGATTCTCATTGCTGCAATCAGACTGCAGGCAGGTGGAACAGTCAGGGAGGAAGGGCTGAAAGCAGACAAGCAAAATCTAATTAGGAAAACAGACAAGACTACAAAATTCAACAAAGACTCTAAACTCACAGAGGGCAAATTTAAGAAAACCATAAATGAAGAACCTAAACTAATCCATCAAAACTGGATACTTACAACAGGAAGAAACTCAGCTGAAGGGGTAGGTAGGAAACCCAAACAGGAACCGGCAGGGGTACAAGGGCAGCATCGTGTCCAAGAAGCTCTGGTGGTCACGAGTTGATGCAGGATGTGCGCATTCATGGTGGAGCAGGGAGTGAATGACAGAGCTGGCTTATATGCTGGGAGGTGGAATTGCAAACAGGTGACTGGTGGTGAGCCAATTACGGCAGCTGATTCTCATTGCTGCAATCAGACTGCAGGCAGGTGGAACAGTCAGGGAGGAAGGGCTGAAAGCAGACAAGCAAAATCTAATTAGGAAAACAGACAAGACTACAAAATTCAACAAAGACTCTAAACTCACAGAGGGCAAATTTAAGAAAACCATAAATGAAGAACCTAAACTAATCCATCAAAACTGGATACTTACAACAGGAAGAAACTCAGCTGAAGGGGTAGGTAGGAAACCCAAACAGGAACCGGCAGGGGTACAAGGGCAGCATCGTGTCCAAGAAGCTCTGGTGGTCACGAGTTGATGCAGGCCATCAGAGCTCATGGTGGAGCAGAGAGTGAATGACAGAGCTGGCTTATATGCTGGGAGGTGGAATTGCAAACAGGTGACTGGTGGTGAGCCAATTATGGCAGCTGATTCTCATTGCTGCAATCAGACTGCAGGCAGGTGGAACAGTCAGGGAGGAAGGGCTGAAAGCAAAATCTAATTAGGAAAACAGACAAGACTACAAAATTCAACAAAGGCTCTAAACTAACAACAGAGGGGAAATTTAAGAAAACCACCCGACAGCAGCAACAAACTGGAGAAGAACTGAGGGATTCTGATGACAAGTTCATGGATCAAATAATAATTCAGTGGAATCTTTACTGCAGTAACACATTTTCTTCACCATCATATTACCTGAAAACTAAAAGACTCTCCTCAGTGAAGCAGCTCCTGGTTTATAAATCAAAACGCTGGAAAACACAGAGAAATACTAAAAGATCATTTTATTAAACCAACAGAAGCGGGAAGAGGATTTTTTTTTTTTTTTTTTAAAAAGGCTTTTGTTGCATAAATTCTGCAGCTTCCTGTTGTTGTTGTGGGAACAAGGTTTGACAAAATCGGACTTTCTGAGTGTAAACTGACTCAATGAAACCTGAACTCCAGTCAGAGAACAGGTTCCATTAGATTAGATTCTTTATTGTCAGTGGAAAAACAAACATTTTTAGTGCCCAAAACACCACGAGTAAACTTGTTTTATGGCCTAACAAAGACAAAAACACACACAAAAAAACTCTTACATTTCACTTTCTTTCAGATTCTGTGCTGTTTAGAATCAAAATGAAAATAGAAAATAAAAATCTGTTTCAATCCAATATTTTACTAAAACATTTCACAAATACTCCAAACACTGATAAGAACATTTCATATAAATCATCCATGCAAAAACCTCCAATCTCCAATTATTCTTTATAAATTTATACATTTTTACTGATATATTTGAAAAATATCAAAAAGGAAAACATACAGTAGATTTTTTTTAAATAAGTAAAAAACAAAACACATTTTCACATCTGAGCTCAGAAACTAAAATCATAGTATTTTAAACATAAATCTCACGTTTAGGTTGGATATTGTCCATTTATAAAGGAAACACAGAAAAGTGGGAAATATAAAATAGAAATAATTTTAAAGAAGTGATAAAAAGCCCTCATTTCACACACATACACACTTATAACGACCAGAATTATCACCAGAAGGACTCAATTATCAGCCAGAAACGTTAAAAACAGAAAGAATTCATTAGTTTTCTTTCCATCAGAGAAAATTAAGCATATTTAGGCTTCAAGTCTTGTGAAATTATCTTTACTGTACACATTACTGCTCTCTGGCGGACACAGGCGGTAACGACACTATTATTATTATTATTTGATGCAAAGCTGGCGACATTACAGAGGAGCAGCACTTCCTGTTTCAACGTAAAACTATCGTAATGCTCTTAGGCTAAAACGTGGTTTTGTGACACTCAGAAGAATCTGCAGTATGAAACAAAATGTATTTAAGGACCACTAGCTTGTCGACTCCCTCAAATTGTGTTTGTTGTCACTATACGTTCAAAAATAAACACGTTATAGGTAATGTACAAATACATTCGTGACCGGAAGTGTTAGCCGAGCTAGCGGAAGTGCTAAGGAGGGTTTGTTATGACACGGACTAATACCTTAACACGTGTAATTCTAAAATCAATTCTCTCCAAGACACAGAGCTCTAGCTCCGTTTCCTGTCCCAGGTCTAATGTTTCAACCTGATATCGTGATCAGCACCTTTTAAAGAGACGCTGCTGGTAGCGCTGGAGTTAGCTTGTCACTAGCTTCTGATTAGCTGCTAGCTCGCTAACGCTGCCATCACAGACGCAGCTATAGATTGTCATTAGCTACATTGTGGATTCATTTCCTGTTTGGACGTGACTCAGACTACAACAAAAGTAATCGCAGCAAGTGGAGAAGCTAGCTGTCGTTAAATACGACTTGGTTTACACCAGAGATCCTTCTGAATCGACCAAAATCGCTTAGTAATACTTTTGACATAAAATGTACACGAAAGAAAGATGCTTTTACGTTGAAGATGAACAGGAAGTGCTGCTCACCTGTAATGTCGCCAGCTATACAGTTAGTAATAATGTCGTGTCGTTACCGCCTGTGTCCACAAGAGGTCAGTAGCGCCCCCTCCTGTGACATGATCTTACATGAGAGAGATTAGATGACAGCAGAGACTCAAGACACAAATCTCTGTCCCTGCAAACCGATCAATAATCAGTAACAACACTGATACATTATCAACCAATCATATTTTGCTCATTTTGTACATGTTTCTGGTAGTTTTATCTCATATTTTGGTCATATTCACAGGACTCACCTGTTTTGAGAAAATCATTTTCTGCACTTTTACAATTACATGTTTTCCACAAGCCACTTTATGCTGATGTCACTTATAGTGTAGTAATACGGTATTTATTCATTTTTCATTCTTGTATATATTATTATTATAATTATTAACTTTACTGTAGTAAACTGTAGTTAGTGCTGCTCTGAAAGATTTTTGCTGCTCTAACTGGAAATTTCCCCTGACCTGGGGAGTAATAAAGGACTGTTGTATATCTATGTGCAAGAACTGATACCTCATCTTCCTGTATATAGTCTTCTACATGGTATTTAAAAAAATCTGTGCATATATCCCTCTGGGCTGGAAACTGATTATAGTTTACTGCTATGGTGTATGGCTCTGGCATTAAATATACTACATATATAGCTGGTGGTAAATTCAAAAATATGTAGACCAGCAAATCAAGTATAGTGAGGGTGATGCAGAGTAGATTGATGGAAATGGGCAGCTGGAAGCAGTGGGCTGGAGGAAGGTCAGCAGCAGCAGCATCCCACAGATGGAGATTAGGCCAGTTGGTGGGAGAACCACCACAGATCTGAAGCATCCAGCTCTGGGATCAGGGACACTCGGAGAAAGGACACAGGGAGAAACAGAGTGAGTGTAATGCAATAATGGAACATATATTTATGGTATACCATTGTATATAATGGTAGATAGAGAAGGGCTCAGTGCATCCAGAGAGGTCCTCCAGCAGCCTAGGCCTGTAGCAGCAGAACTAGGGGCAGAACTAAGGGACGTCCAAGAGGGGAAGTCAGTTGTGCAAATGAAGACACCAGCTCACCCCGTCAGGGTCCCCCAGTCGTCCCCCATCGTCACCTTCATCATTTACACCTGACAGGAAAACCTTCATCTTCATCAATTATACCTGACAGGAAACCTTCATCATCATCAGTTACACCTGACAGGAAAACCTTCTTCTTTATCTTCATCAGTTACAGAGTTAGGGTTCTTCAACAGGTCCTCCATCAGCAGGTCAGTTCTGTTTCAGGTCATCAGATGAAGCTCTGGGAAACGTTGCATCAATGTAGAAAAGTTTCCTGGATGTTTTTTTATTTCACCACTGAACATGAATCACAGAACAGAAACAGATTATTTATTAATTTCATTTTTAAACTTCTGAGAGAGAAGGTCCAACAGGAGTAATTCACACACGTGTTCCAAAGCTTCTGTTCACAAAAACCCTCCAGGAGCTCAAGGATAGGTCACCTGTTGATGCTCAGCTCAAACCTGTCTGCTCCACTGAGTATTTCTGTAGTGTCTGATCAGTGCAACTCATTCAAAGATCTATTTATTTTCATACTAAATCTAAAATGTCAAACAGCATACCCTGACTAGGGTGCTTTTCTAGACTAAAACATTGAAAACATCTGTATGATGTGAAGTAAATACCTGTGTGAACCTGTTGCAGTAGAAATAAGAACGGCCGATCTGCTTTGAAAACTGGAGCTCGGGATCTTTTGAGGAGGACCATCCCTGCAGGGATAGAAAATCATGTTTTAGAAACTTTAGACAGTTGGTTTGTTCTGTTCTATTAACCCTCGTGTCGTCCTGCGGCTCAAAATTGACCCGTTTTAAATTTTGAAAATGTGGGAAAAAAATATTTTCACAGTGAAACTTCTGATGTCTACATTTTCAACATTTTGGGGAAATTGTTGAACATTTTTTTGGTGGAAAAAAAAATGTTAAAATGTTTCTCAACAACATTCATAAAAAATCAACCAAAATCCAGCGAATTTCACTGGATTTTGGTTGATTTTTTTTATGAATGTTGTTGAGGACAACAGTAGAAATTTTACTGATATATATATAATCACTTTAGATAGATTTTTTTGGAATATTTTTACTCATTTCTTGAAAATATCTACAAGAATTTTCTTGCCAAATCTGGGGGATTATTTTAAAATAAAACTTTTAAGGGAAACTTCTAAGGAATTATTGGAGTTTTCTTCTGAAGCTTTTGCAAATTTTCAGAAATTTGGGGAATTTTTTTGCTGAATTTTGGATCTTTTTTCAGACAAGGAAACAATATTTTTTGGTGCCCGTAAATGAGGACAACAGTAGGATTAATATCTATTTGTTATATTAATATCTATCATATTATCACCAGTAGCAGCAGCTGCTTTGGTCCCGTCCTCCGTGACTTCTATCCTGACTTCATGGAAGGCATCAGACACATAGAGACCCTCCTCACTTCAGAAGGAACAAAACTGTCAGATACCTGAAGAACCTGGGATTAAACCTGAAGGACATCCTGGATGTTTATGAACTGATGGACTGACCTGAGATCCCAGTGAAGTCGGCTGCTGTGGGGTTGAAGGCGTCGCTGATGCCCATAGCGGGGAGCACCGACCTCAGGTTGAACTTGTTCTGCATTCTGAATCTGGAAACACCAGAAGAAGATCCATGTTTATGAACCAAGCCTCAATGAAGAGTCTGCAAGTCCTGAACCAGTCTCTAATCCTGAAGCATTGTTCTCTACCTTGGGAGGAAGATGTCCATCCTGGTTCTGCGCAGGCCGGTGTCCCAGGACGCTAGGTGGCGCTGTGTGAGCTGAGCCTCCAGGGAGGACAGTAGCGTCTTCCTCTCGCTGGGTAGAAGCACCTGCAGGCTCAGGGAGCGGCCCAGGAACGGCAGCTCCAGAACCGTGTAGCGCTGATCCGATCCCGTCCTGAGCTGACCTGAGGGGAGATCAATGAGGTCAGGACTTCTTCTGATTCCAGTCATCAGTAGAGTTTAGCTCAGGTCTATTTCCACCTGATTTCACTTTAAACGTCACAGAACCATGTCCAACAGATTAACAGAAAGACAACACCAGAGTAGAAACAGAAACGACTCACATCATTTGTAAATGCCAACATATTTAACTAAACATTTTATTAAATATCGAGAAAGTGAAACATTTTCTCTTGTCACTGTGATAATAAACAATTATTGGATGGTGAAAGAAAATGTATTTAAATGTTCTGAATGGAACAAGGTTGTAATTAAATACAGGCAGGACTGGAAAATAAAGAGATTACAGAGATACAGTGAGTTTCTAATAAATGTGGAGCTGCATGTCTGATAGAGGAACTGGTTGATGAGAAACAGATGGTAGAAGCTCCACTGGGATCAGCTGCAGAGAGGGATTAATGTCATTTAGTTCAGAAAATGACAAAGAAACAGTCAAACATCACCTTGATGATGATCAGAACTGTCACTGACAAATGTTATTGAACAACCATCGAAGAAGTTTAAATAACTGAAGTTCCAAATGTTCATAGAAATACTGCTCTTTTAAATTCACTGGATATACATACATATATATATATATATATATATATATATATATATATATATATATATATATATATATATATATATATATATATATATATATATATATGCAAAATATTGGCTCATCCATCCAAATAATCAGAATCAGGTGTTCCAATCACTTCCATGTCCACAGGTGTATAAAATCCAGCACCTAGGCTGCAGACTGCTTTACAAACATTTGTGAAATAATGGCTCGCTCTCAGAAGCTCAGTGAATTCCAGCGTGGAACTGTGATAGGATGCCACCTGTGCAACAATCCAGTCGTGACATTTCCTGGCTCCTAAATATTCCACAGTCAGCTGTCAGCTGTATTATAAGAAAGTGGAAGTGTGTTGGAACGACAGCAACTCTGCCACCAAGTGGTAGGACACGTAAACTGACGGAGCGGGGTCAGTGATGCTGAGGAGCATAGTGCCAAGAGGTGGCCAACTTTCTGCAGAGTCAATCACTACAGACCTTCAAACTTCATGTGGCCTTCAGATTAGCTCCAGAACAGTGCTTCAGCAGAGAGCTTCATGGAATGGGTTTTCCATGGCCCAGCAGCTGCATCCAAGCCATACATCACCAAGTGCCATGCAAAGCGTGGGATGCAGTGGTGTAAAGCAGCCACCACTGGACTCTAGAGCAGTGGAGACGCCTTCTCTGGAGTGACCAATCACGCTTCTCCATCTGGCATCTGATGGACCAGTCTGGGTTTGGTGGTTGTCAGGAGAACCATACTTGTGGGACTGCATTGTGCCAAGTGTAAAGTTTGGTGGAGGGGGGATTATGGTGTGGGCTTGTTTTTCAGGAGCTGGGCTTGGACCCTTAGTTCCAGTGAAAGGAACTCTGAATGCTTCAGCACACCAAGACATTTTGGACAATTCCATGCTCCCAACTTGTGGGAACAGTTGGAGCTGGTCCCTTCCTCTTCCAACATGACTGTGCACCAGTGCACAAAGCAAGGTCCATAAAGACATGGATGACAGAGTCTGGTGTGGATGAACTTGACTGGCCTGCACAGAGTCCTGACCTCAACCCCATAGAACACCTTTGGGATGAATTAGAGTGGAGACTGAGAGCCAGACCTTCTGGTCCAACATCAGTGTGTGACTCACAAATGTGCTTCTGGAAGAATGGTCAAAAATTCCCATAAACACACTCCTAAACCTTGTGGACAGCCTTCCCAGAAGAGTTGAAGCTGTTCTAGCTGCAAAGGGTGGACCCACGTCATATTGAACCCTATGGATTAGGAAACGGGATGTCACTTATGTTCCATATGCGAGTCAAGGGCAGGTGAGCCAATCTTTTGGCAATATATGTGTATACATATATATATATATATATATATAAGAGCAACCACAGGGAGAGCAGAAGGGGAGGATGCTGCGTGAAACGTGGCAGCAGAAGCGACTTCAGATGAGTGAAACTAATCACAGAATTACCCCAGTCAATAATAATACACTGTATATACACTCTATAACTAAACTGAACAGTTCCTTCTAACTACATCCTAGAAGCTCATCCAGTGGATGATTCTGGTCTCTTACCAAAGCTGACCTCTGCAGCCTGGTACTTCATGGGGCACCTTGATGGGAGTCCCATCAACAGGATGAAGGGCAGGTTCTGGAGTTGGTGAACAGAAAACTGCTTTCTGCCAGATGCCCCCTGAAGGCCACCGTGTTGACCAGCGCCACCTGCAGGTGGTGTCCCACCACAGGGCCTCGGCCTGGGCCTCTCCTGATCCAGAGAGCTCTCCGCTGCTGCTTCCTGACTGGAGGGGCCACGACTCATCTGGAGGGAACCAGGGAACGGCAGGGGTTAATGGAGAGGCCACGAGGCTGTTATCGACTCATGTGGTCTGATGCCATGAATAAATGAATGAACTGGGAACGACTCACAAGAACACAAAAGAAAAAGCCGAACAAGAAAACAAAAAATCAGCCATCAGGGATCGCTGCAAAAGAAATAATCTTATCATGGACTGGGACAGGGGGAGGATTTTAACAATCAGAGACCAACAAACATAAACGATGGATCAAGGAGGCCATCGAGATCAGGAAGCAGGCGAGCTGCTCCATGAACCGGGACGAGGGGGACTACACCCTCTAATACCTGGGACTTCCATCCTCCAGAGACCACCGGACGGCGGGGGGCGTGGCCTATCTGACAGATTCTGGACAGATCTGTCAGACTGGTCACATGATAAAAGGACACGTCGGCACACGCCAGATGACGCTCTGAAGAAGACTGCAGTTGAAAACATGTCAGCTAAGGTGAAACCATCTTATTTTTGATTTGTCGGTGTAAAAGAAATAACGTTATCCCTATGATAGTCAACAACAAAATGAACATCATCCAAATAATAAAAGTTTCTATCTATCTATCTATCTATCTATCTATCAAAACATGATTACAGTGAAACAGCTTTGAAAGAAGTCAAAAGTCACACTGTTTCCTGTTTCAGTCCCTTCAAATTTATTCATTTTTCTGTTTTATTTTTGGTTATGTGATCATTTTGCATTTCTTTATGGTCCATTTTGTGTCTCTTTGCGGTCATTTTTGTGTGTTTTTGTTCAAATTTTTTGTTTCTGTGATTATTTTGTGTCTTTTTGTGGTCATTTGGTCAACACTCAGGCTTCATTAGCTGTAGCACATTAGATCTAACAGTACAATTGATGATAAGCATTAGCTCTAATACGTTACTGTAAAAATTAGCTGTCATACATTAGTTGTAGTACAATATATGCAATACATTAGTTGCAGTACAATAGATGCAAACAATGAGCTCTTATACATTTAAACTATTGCAGTAAAAGATGAATATTAGAGCTAAAATGCTGCAGTAAAAGAAGAATATTAGAGGAAAAATACTGCAGTAAAAGATAATAATATGTGTGTGTGTGTGTGTGTGTGTGTGTGTGAGAGAGACACTAAACCACAGAAACATAACCTGTCGTTACTGTGCGTAGAACACAGCTGTGTTTACTCGCACTAAGCTCCACTCTCCTTACTGAGCATTTAAAGGTTTGGAAGATCCTCCATGATGGTGGAGGGGACTGATTTTCCAGGTCACAGTAGCAAGAGCACTCAAGGAGTAAGTATAAGTTGGATGCTTCGAAGCGCTATTGTTAAATACAGCAACTTTTATTATTTTCGAGCAGCTGTTTGCCACATGCAGCCCTAAACTGTAACAGCTCTCCAATAGAAACACTTCTTGGTGAACAGTTTTATGACAGGAAAACAATTTGGACTACAATGTACTCTTCATATATGTTTATATTCATGGAAACCAAAACCTTGTTCACTGTTGAACATTGAATGCAGTGGACACACACCATCCAGAGTCAAATGGTTTGGACAAAAAAGGAAGTCTCTTACTACTAAATCAAGACATCAAACTTGCGGAAGATCACGGTGGAGACCTCAAAGTTTCGCTCCAGCCATCCATTTGTAGCCTGAAGTCCTGCGAGAGGTTGGACATGTCGGCCCACTTCCTCATCTTAGAGAAGAACTGGATCAGACTGAGACAAGGACATGTTAGGATTTATTTTTTTAAGGCACTGCTAGCTGAACACTGAACTTGATGTCACATATGAGTAATACAATATTGATATTTGTAATGTATAAAACAGTGTTATGGTCACTTTAAGAAGTACCTGCGCAAGGTATTATGGGATGCCTGTTACCCCATGTTTGGCAGTCTGGTCTGGCAGTTCAGAAGTAAACCACATTGAAAGACACCACTCTCGTTCGCCTCATATATTTTATGTCTATATAAGATATACAGACATTACAATATTAATAACCATTTGTTGTGTAATTAATGTATGAGTTGTGTTGACCTGAATAGAGAGAGAATTAACCCCAGGCTCTGAAGGGTTAAATACATGATGGATACACACAGGTCAGGCTGGAAAGCTACAGCTGCGCACAGACACACACACACACACACACACACACACACACACACACACACACACACACAAGTACAAAGAGTGTTTTCACACACACAGCACATTCCTATGTCCTTATAATAAAACAACTAATTTTACTGAAACCGCTAAACTCAAGGTTGTTTAAGAGTGGAAACCATAATAATCCTCCCTATGAGACACCACCAGCAGCTGCATCACATCTCAGTTAACAGAGGAATAAGACTGACAGGTAGAGAGAGGGAAGAGGGTTCTAGGAGGTTCTTTTACAGGATGGTTCCTGGAGATTGGATGAATCGTGTGCCAGAGATATGGACGTATCTGTGCACCAACCAATGGGAGAGCTAAGTCTACACCACGGTTATCCCCACCTTTAGCCAATCACTGTTCAATATTTGAATGATATGTTTGTGTTCAATAACCAATCACATTTCACAATACGGTATAAAATGTTCTGTTCATATCAGACTTTGTCATTTTCTGGGAGGCTGTTCCAGACAGAAAAGGTCCTTGATCAAGATTCTTTTGAGACACTGATGGCAGAAAATAAACAGCTTAATTGGAAAGTAGTAGTTTGTTTTCTATCTCAAAAAACGAACCTGCTCAACAGACACAAGTGTCAAAAAGCATTCACACAAAGCAACTAACTTTCCACTGTAAAATAATAAAAACAAGGGTTTTCTTGCAGTGAGAATTGTTTTACACCATCCAGAGGTTTGAGCAGGCACCAAAGGAAAATAATAACAGAACTTAGTATGAAATCCGTTTTCACATTTTGGGTTCCAAGTACTCAAGCATTATTGATGTGTCTGTTACTGAATAGTGAGAAAAAACAGAAAAATACTCAGATTTTTGTCAGATAAATTCACTCTACAGCATTTTATCAGTCATGCTCACTGCTGTGTGTGGTCAAACATCCATTTTAAGATAAGAAAAACTCAGCAGTAGGTTTAAGAATGAAACTAGCCCAGATGTTAAAGAACGACAAGTCTAAAAAAGAACAGGAAAACATTTTCAGTTCAGTGGCTGAACTAAATAGTCTGATACCAAGTCGAAGAAGTCATCTTGATGGTGTGGTTGCATTTTTGTTAAAATCGAAGATAAACTTTGCAAAAAACTTTTTAATATCACAACTCAACAACCACCTTGGCAGAGCATCTAAAGACAGCAGGTTAAACGCATTCGTTTTCTAATCCTGGATCATTCTTGTGTTGGAATCACCAGTTCACATATTTCTGTCTTCAGAAATCATAGGAATAAGGGGCTGCTCTGTTGTTATCATCATATCACAATATCTCATTCAGAGTGCAGTTATTTCTTCTGTTACTGATCTACATCACCATGTAACACAAAACGCCTGCCTGGTGGCTAGTTTGGCCTCAAACAAAGAATGAGCAGCTTCTTCTGATGCTGCTACATCCCAATACTCATGTTAAAATAATGTGTTTTTTGAAAATGAATACTTGTAAACATTCTACTCGACCCACAAAATCAATTCGGAACCTCTAAATGTGTACACTATGGGCTCTCTGAGAAATGTTTATAACCTGAGGTAGCTCTGTGACACAGACAAAGAGGAGATATAAAAACAGGTCTACTGTGCTTGTTCACTGGCTCCTGTTTAAAATAACTCACTGAACAACTGCTGACATTTTTCAACTCACTTTGGCAAAGCCTGAGTTTGCAAACACATAGTTCATGATCCAGTAGTTTGAAGGATTACACAGCTTTAAAAGAATAAAAGACATTTAACCAGAATCCATTAGTTTTTTAAAATAGTTGAGTGTTTTTATGCATTGGGCCGTATTCAGAGGCAGGTTTTACTGGATTATTGTCCTGCAGAGGCGCCAGCGTCTGACCTGAGTTTGGACGAGTGAAGGATCCTCCCTCCATCAGTCCTTTACCCACTGTGGGAGTGGAGCCCTTCCTGCAGGCTGCATCCAGCCAACAGGCCAGCCAGTGCACCACCTCCCCCTGCAGAGACACACAAAGTGAACCATGTTAGCAAACAGCGGCGGCACCATCGTTCTGCTGATACAGAAAGCTTGATGACCGCTGGTCCGCTTCAAGCAATTTAAACAGAAGCATGAAAGGTTATGCACCACAATTACACATGTACACACACTTAGCTAAAACCTCTGCAAAACTTTAACAGTAGAAATCACAAGTGGTTGTTTTGACAGTGAGTCTGTTGAATGCCCCAGTGAGACATAATTGCACAGCATTTTAGCTGAGGTACTGAGAATTACATTTTTAGAAATAAAAGTCAATTAAAAAAAAGCACAAAAGACAACTGCATTTGGTCTTCTAACTCATTTTCAAACATAATACCTACACAAAACAGCTGACAGCAACAGCAAATTGGGTTTGAATTATTCTGACAATTATTTCATCTAATGCATCACTTTTTAAGAAAAAAGTCAAATGTGTGTATTTTCAGTTTTTTTATGTCACTGTAAGAAAGCATTTATGTCCACTTTATGATTTTAGATCCTGCATTTAGGTTTTCAATCTCATTTTCTCCTTCCTCTGTACGTTTTTGACATCATAGTAATTCTAATTATTATTATTTCCCACCTAACACATTTTGTAACGCACACAAATGTGACACAACCAGGTTGTTGTTGTTGCTATTACAAATTCAATATATTCAGGTGTGTGGCCTGTTCAATCTGGCATCCCATTTTTTTTTTTTTTAACCAATTTTCTGACAAGCGATTAACAGAATGATCAACTACTCATCTGGACAATAATCTGAATATTAGACAATAAAAAAATAATAGTAGCAGCAGGCTGCACAGTAGCTTGGTGGTTAGCTCCGTCGCCTCACAGCTAGAAGATCCTCGGTTTGTGTCCCAGCCTTCCTGGGATCTTCCTGCATGGAGTCTCCATGTTCTCCTGTACATGCGTGGGTTTCCTCCAGGTTCTCCCACAGTCCAGAAACATGCTGAGGTCAATTGGTGATTCTAAACTGTCCATAGGTGTGAATGTTTGTCTCTCTGTGTAGCCCTGTGATACAGTTACCTGTCCAGGTGAACCTGTGATAGACTGTTACCTGTCCAGGTGTCCCCTGCCTTCACCCGCAGTCAGCTGGGATAGACTCCAGCCCCCCATGACCCTGATGAGGATCAAGAGGATCCGACGACTCGACGGACAGACGCTTTATTAATCCCGAGGGAAATTCTAAATATTCAGCAGCTTACATACAAAAACAAAAATAACAAAAAGGCAAAACAGACAGGTTAGTAACATGAACGTTAACGGTTAGTATATACTCTAAAAAACTTGCTGTATAATACTATAAACATTTCTAATTTTAAAATCTATAGAAATACTAATTGTATTAAAAGTCAATAAAACAGTGTTTACACCTTTCAAGACAACGTGGTTTAAAGTGATTTAAAATTATTTAAATGGTTTAAAGTGATTTTGACAGGTAGCACGAAAACACTTGTAAACTACATAAAATGCAGACATTCTACAATCACATTGGATCAGTCCTGATGTGCTCATGACTGCGTGAGTATCAGGTAAACAACACTTAAAACAGGATGATGAAATTTAAGAAAAACAATGCAATATATTATTAATGGTAATAACTTGATTTACACTGACCTTTCTCTCTGGCTGTGGTGGGCACTGGACACTTTACACCAACAGCTGCTGGAAACTGATTTTTGTTTCACACCTTTGCTTCTTCCTTTTGAAAAACAATCACAGTCCATAACATCTATTTTTTCAGGACAACTCAGATCATATGTCACATAAGGATGCAGGAGTGTGACCTGAGTCATGCACTTCATTTCAGTGTGAAAGAAACTTGAAAATGATCAGGTTGAAATGCGAACATTTTTCGACGGTGAATCCCTCATCCCTGGAACACACAGGAGAGAGAGAGAGAGACACCTGTCCTGGGGGACAGGAAGAGAGAGAGACAACTGTCCTGGGGACAGGAAGAGAGAGAGACACCTGTCATGGGGACAGGAAGAGAGAGAGACAACTGTCCTGGGGACAGGAAGAGAGAGAGACAACTGTCCTGGGGACAGGAAGAGAGAGAGAAAACTGTCATGGGGACAGGAAGAGAGAGAGACAACTGTCCTGGGGACAGGAAGAGAGAGAGACAACTGTCATGGGGACAGGAAGAGAGAGAGACAACTGTCATGGGGACAGGAAGAGAGAGAGACACCTGCCCTGGGGACAGGAAGAGAGAGAGACAGATCTGTCCTGGGAACAAGTAGAGAGAGAGAAAACACCTGTTATGGGGGACATGAGAGATACAAACAGGAAAACCTTCATCTTCATCAGTAACACCTGATAGGAAACCTTCATCGTCATCTTCATCAGTAAACCTGACAGGAAAACGACACCTGGGTAGAGAACCTGGCAGAGAACAACAGGAGGAAAACCCGGGCACAGAACGTGGAGGAGAACGACAGGAGGAGCGACCTGGGCGCAAAAGGTGGAGGAGAACCTGGAGGAGAATGACAGGAGGAGCGACCTGGGCGGAGAACTTGGAGAACCTGGAGGAGAACGACTGGAGCAGCAACCTGGGCACAGAACGTGGAGGAGAACCTGGAGGAGAACGACAGGAGGGGCGACCTGGGCGGACAACTTGGAGAACCTGGAGGAGAACGACTGGAGCAGCAACCTGGGCACAGAACGTGGAGGAGAACCAGGAAGAGAACGAAAGGAGGGGCCACCTTGGCACAGAACTTGGAGGAGAACGTGGAGGAGAACGACAGGAGGAGCGACCTGGGCAGAGAACGTGGAGGAGAACCAGGAAGAGAACGACAGGAGGGGCCACCTCGGGGCAGAACTTGGAGGAGATCCTGGAGGAGAACGACAGGAGGAGCGACCTGGGCGGAGAACCTGGCGGAGAACAACAGGAGGGGCACCTTGGCAC
>PYAM01000264.1:0-29970 GCA_003047355.2 Amphiprion percula | reverse complement strand
AGATTTAATTTTGGTCTGTCTTGGTTTGACTAAATTTCACTTTTTATAAGGGTCCTGATCTTTTTATAATCCAACATCTGTCGGGCTTGTAACCATAATGCACGATGGTAACGTCCTAATAATTGCATATGCTCTAATGACAGTGCAAAAACTGTGGTTTTTTAACTGGTCAGTTCCTTTCATCTAGGTGTGTCTGTGCGTGACTCCTCACCTACAGTCCCAAAACCTTTTTCCTAATTTGTGTGTTATTGCCTGTATTAACTCATCATCAGGTTTTGAATAGTCATCTCTTTTGGCTTTCCTCCAAACATAAAAGGACACGTTTGCACCCACTGTGACTTTTAGTTTTTGTCAACGAGACATTGTAACAGGTGTGATTATTGCTTATTGATTTTAGTTTCCTGTCATTATTACTGCACAACAGGAATGCCTGATGCCAGTAACATACATAGCTTGGAGACAGATAGTGTTGGCATTTTACTGGCATGCACTCTCTTAATCATATTGTTATTGATCCCGGATCCTTTTTATATCGCAATGTGCAATGCAGGTCGGAGGGTGCCATAGGATCAATCCAATCTTGGACTCTCGGGGAAGTTTTTTTCCAACTTGTCTTTTTTGCCATAGCTTAGTAAGGTGGCGAGATGTAGGCTCATGCCACCAGGTCTAACTCCCAAAGAAAATGTGGCCACTGCTCCTTCCAACCAGACATGCAGTTTGTCAGTGTAACTGCAGTCATTTTACACTTTTGTCGGGATAACTCCAATATCAGTTTAACCAATCGGCATCTACTCGTCCTATATAGGTTTACTGGACAAGATGAATCCACTATACTGAACATTTTGGGCTGTTGTTGCAGCTGGATCTAGAATGGTGGCAGGGGTGTGTGTTCTAAGAGGAGTACATGTCCTGATGCAGATTTTACCCCAATACTACGCATTGTTGGAGGTCTCATCACAGAAAATGTGTCTCTAAGCAACTGTGTACATGCCTCCTTGTGGTCACATAAGCAGTTAAAAAACTTTGCCATTTATCAAAACTTGGTTTAGTGGTGAGTCCTTATCTACCGCTGCTTTAACCATATTGAAAATCAAGCTGGGTTCAGTATCACTCTGTTCTCTGCTCATTTCTGTATTGACCTTGTGTGTGTGAGCTTGTTTGTGCAGCTGAGCTGGGCTGTGTTTTCTTAATTTTCAAGTGTAGCTGCATTTTGCACAAGCTGCACTTCTTGTTCCCTATCTGAAACAGGTGTTACTACTGTTTTCTGTCATCATCAGCCACTAGTCATACTTGTGTGGGTTTGTGTCTGCACTCTCTCGCGCGATGTGTCCTGGCTTGTGACAGATATAGCACAATTTTTGCTCACGATCTTTCTGTTGTTGATCTGAGTCTTCTGTGCGTGTCTGATAATTGTCCACGCAATGGCCTCTACCACGGCCTCATCCCTCTTCTCCTAGGATAGTCTGCTCGTGGCTGTAGGCTACAAGGTTTTCAGTTAATAAACTGAGCTTGGGTTTGTTTTTTTTTCTGTACCCCTTCAGCATGAAGCTTGGTTAACAGCCTGTGTTACTGAGCCTTGTTTGGTCATGCCCAGTGTTTTTCTACCACTGGTATCTAATGGTGGGAGTAATCCTTTAAGAAATGCATTTTTAATTGCTGTTGATAAGGAGATCCCTCGGCTTCATCCTGCTGGATGCCCTGAATTGGCTCTAAACACTTTTTCCAACCTGTGTCTAATATTCTGCTGCCAATTCTCCTTCTTTTTGTTTGGTTCTCCTATGGCCGCATAATCCACCCTCACTGGCCACTCGAGGCGAACTCTGTCTAAAAGGTCAGCTATTTGTCTGAGCATATCTGGGCTTCATATGTTAGAGGGCTTCCTCTATATGTCCAGTCCTGTATAGTCTCCCCCGTACTCTCCCCCAGTCTGAGGTAGAACGTCCTGCAACACTGTTGTATTCTGTACCATTTAATCTGTAGCTCACTTTAAGCTGCATGCCACTGATAAATTCGTTAGACCATCTTTGGGTGTGGGATAACCGATGTGGCTTTCTTTCTGTCATGATACTCCACGTGTTGTAAAACCAGCTTGTTGGTTGTACGTCTACATGGGTCCACCACGGTCGTCTTGCTCGCCCGTAGGTTGGCCAAACCTCGGTTTGCAACTTCTATGAGTGGACATAGTGTCGATTTAGTGGAGTTGGTCCGCAGTCGTCACAGTCCTCTATATCCTCGTCAATGTCATGTCCTGGCTGAAACGGCGTACCGTTTGTTCTAAGTCATTGTGTGGATATAGGTTAGGTTCTTTGAGTTTCTTTATTTTCTTTTTCTTTTCTCTCTCGCTGTCCTGCACGAGTTCTAGCTCGCTCCGTCAGCTCCCTTGTTTTTTCTCTGTCTCGTCTTGTTTACTCCTCTGCTTGGACTTGACCTTGGCTCCTGTTTATCTGCAGCTTCATTTTCTTCTACTCTGGTTTGTGCTCCTCTGCCTATTCACGGCTGTTTCTTCATCTGTTTTCACTAGAGCTGCTGCGATTTTTATTGCCTTTTCCTTGTTTTCTTTTCCTGTCTCTGTTTACCCCTTCGCAGACATTCTTCTAACCATTTGTCACTTGCTTCGTATTCTCTTTCTCTTTTTCTTTCTTTTTCTTTGTTTGAGATATTCTGTTTTTAGATCAACTTGGAGACGCAGGACGTCTTTAGTGTCCAGTTTCCCAGTGAAATTATGTTTTCTTATCCATTCTATGCTTATCTGGCCTGCTCTAGGGAGGCTTTTCTCCATGAACAGACTGTCCTTGGATAAGGGTTGTGATGATTTACTCCCCATGTTCTCTGTCTATGTCAGAACACTCCAAGTTTAAAACTATTGCTTCTGCTATTTCTAGGTTAATTTCTCGTAATTTACTGTTACTCCACCGCTCTCATGAAATGTTCCACCTTGTGAAACAACTAGTAGAGAGTTTATTGACGGAGGAGTCCAGAAATATTTAGTTTTTATTTCTCCGTCTTTAGATACAAAATGGATAATTACCAAACTCTTTTAATTTTACACTATGAGGGTTCCTCTAAGGATGTCACAAACATGAGGTGAAATTGAGTGAAGTTCCTCCACCAAGCTTCTACAGTAACTAATTTACTGCGGGCAGAGCTTACTCAAAACACCGTTTGTACGTGATCCTTATTGGATAAAATAAAAAATTGAGATCGCAAATCACTAGAGTTTTTTAATGAGCGTTTCTCAAAACACAGAACACAAACAGACTCATTCACTCCTATTTACCGCTGACTGGGTATTTTGTAACAGTACTGACTGACTGTTCTGTAGCTACTTACTGGGACTTTTGCACTCATTCACTAAGAACTTTTGTGCTCATACAGGGACTTTTGGACTCATCCATTATGGACTTTTGTCCTCATCCAGACTAGTCTTTTCTGGGACTTTTGCACTCATTCACTAGGAACTTTTGTGCTCATCCAAAATCGATTTTATGGGACTTTTGAACTCATCCACAAGGGACTTTTGTTCTCATCCAAGCGCTTTGTCCAAGTATATTAGGACTTCTATGCTCGTCTTGAGCGCTCCCTCTTGGAGCCGAGGTTTCTGTTATGGCTAAAACTCGAAAACCCAGAATTTTATTTACGGCTAAAATTCATAACCCATTCACTCTCTTTGCGTGTGGATACTCACTCTTGTTCTAGTGATCTGTAGTTCGGATGGAAAAACCAGAGAGTCACCGTGAGGGTTGATTCTAACCCTGGCCCAGGTCCGAATTCACGTCCTGGGTCTTTTCAGACACCCTGGGTGACTGGCTGTCGACAGACTTCAGGTTAACCACTCAACGGGATCTCAGGCTTCCCATCCGGCTCGAAGGACCAAGAATTATGTCAGAGGATTACCGCCTCCAGCGGGCTGACTCCAACCTGGATCACAGAACTGAGAGGAGAGAAACAGATCAAACACAGACAAAGAGATTTCTTGTACAAGGGCACCCTGCTCAGCTCACGTTCTGAAGCAGAGACGCGCTGAATAGTTCCTTGTCCCTTTATTTATAGCAAGCTTGGGTTACAAAAAAGCAGAGGGTGGGGCGGTCCCACGCTCTGAGAAAAACATATATGTGGTGTGAGAGAAGAATTTTCTCGTGAGAATGAGAATGTTTAGCAGGTGAGGTGTATGTGTGTTGTGACTGTAAGCTGCATGTGTGGCAATGTGGTTACAACATACATTCTTGCGAGTGTACAGGCAAGTAGAAAACTACTGAAACTTAGCACAGAGATATATGATCATGTGAACACTCAATTTTCTTCTAACAATATATCATTGTTATTATAATTATTATCTTTACTGTAGTAAACTGTAGTTAGTGCTGCTCTGAAAGATTTTTGCTGCTCTAACACTGGAAATTTCCCCTGACCTGGGGAGTAATAAAGGACCGTTGTACATCTATGTGCAAGAACTGATACCTCATCTTCCTGTATATAGTCTTCTACATGGTATTTAAAAAAATCTGCGCATATATCCCTCTGGGCTGGAAACTGATTATAGTTTACTGCTATGGTGTATGGCTCTGGCATTAAATATACTACATATATAGCTGGTGGTAAATTCAAAAATATGTAGACGAGCAAATCAAGTATAGTGAGGGTGATGCAGAGTAGATTGATGGAAATGGGCAGCTGGAAGCAGTGGGCTGGAGGAAGGTCAGCAGCAGCAGCATCCCACAGATGGAGATTAGGCCAGTTGGTGGGAGAACTACAACAGATCTGAAGCATCCAGCTCTGGGATCAGGGACACTCGGAGAAAGGACACAGGGAGAAACAGAGTGAGTGTAATGCAATAATGGTATATATATTTATGGTATACCATTGTATATAATGCTAGATAGAGAAGGGCTCAGTGCATCCAGAGAGGTCCTCCAGCAGCCTAGGCCTGTAGCAGCAGAACTAAGGGACGTCCAAGAGGAAGACTCCAGCTGACCCCCTCAGGGTCCCCCAGTCAGTCCTAACGATAAGATTTGTTAAAAAAGGAAGGTTTTAAGCCTGGTCTTAAAATTAGAGAGGGTGTCCGCCTCCGGAACCCAAACTGGGAGCTGGTTCCACAGGAGAGGAGCTGATAACTGAAGGCTCTGCCTCCCATTCTACTTTTAGAGAGAAGTTACAGGTCACTTCTCCAAGTAAGCCTGCAGTCTGAGAGCGAAGAGTTCTGCTAGGATAATATGGTACTATCAGGTCTTTAAGATATGATGGAGATTGGTTGTTAAGAGCTTTATATGTCAGAAGAAGGATTTTGAATTCTATTCTACATTTCACAGGAAGCCAATGAAGAGAAACCAGCATAGGAGAAATATGATCTCTCTTGCTAACTATCCTCAGTACTCTGGCTGCAGCCCTACACTGCACGACACCAACACTGATTTAGCAAGTCTGAGTTCTGAACCGTGGCTTTGGTACCAATAAGCTGGTTTTGTGTAATAGCCTAAAACTGCCTCAGATTGTTGACTGTGGTCATAATGACTTATTTACTGAGCATTGAGAAACCTACTTCTTGGAAAAAAAGAAAAGCATATGAATAACATAAAATGATATGATATAGAATAATAATTATAAATACGGTGATGTTACTTTGAACAGGTGAATGATCAGGGAGCCTCTGTCACTCAGGTTGTCTACAATCTGGAAGTTACTGATGTAACGATGCACTGAATTGGACAGCTGGACACACACATAAACAGAGTCAGCTGTTAGCTAGTTAGCAACGCCGCCGTCCTAAACATGCGATCATTCATGTCTCATCCATTAGAAGGTCATTATCATGATGTAGTAAACTTTTTACAAACTTTGATTTAAAATACTACATTCATTTTAAAGACACTTAAATACACCATTGACACAAGCTTTCAGATGTTTCTGCACTAGCACTAGAAGGTGATTACCATCTCCAGGTCAGAGTTTTCTGGGGTGAATCCAGTTGGTAGACTGATATCAAGAACCACCATCCTGATGTCTCTGGGTCCTAGAGCCCTGCAGTGAATGAGAAAAAGAACAGCACTGACAAAGGGCACGATGACTATACGACTATAATCAGCTGCTGTCACATTGTTCATGTAAAGGCATAATGTACAATCAGTCACTGATCAGATTAAAGTCTTTGAGCATGTGAGCAGCAGCATTTTAAAATGAGTCTGAAAGAAAAACCAGAGGAATCAGTCTTTACTGAGGCACACCAAGAATCCATGAAGAACTACCTGCAGCAGCAGACTAACAGATGTACCTGCATCTGCAGACCAACAGATGTTCTTCCACAGAGCTCTGACATCGTTTGTACTTCAAATACTATATTTATTGTATTATGAACTCTTATCATGCTCTATTTTTATTGCAAATAACACCAATTTGCACTTTATTATAAATACTAACAGTTTTTTAAGCTCACCTCTGTAAATACCAGCATTTTAGGCAGATTTGGGATGTCTGTTGCATGCTCATTTGCACAGTGGCCCTCTATCTTCTAGGTAACACGTGAGCTCATGCATACCTTGAATCTCCCTAAGGGAATGAATAAAGTACCTATCAGATAATGTACAGAGTGTCAGTCCACAGAGGAACTGGCACAAGATATTTTGAACTACCCAAAGCTGTGAAACTGTGCCCTGCAATTTGTAATAAGGTAGTCGATATTGCTGCCGATCTAACATTTTGCACAGTCGTGTACACGTATAACAACAACAACTACTTGATCTTGTCTGACTTTTCTACATCTGCTGGAGGCTTTTCTGGTCTGGGACAGTAGCAAAGCCTTAATTAATGTACAGCTGTATATATTATATGGTGGGCTAGAGCGTATGTAATAGTGTATTTGATGTAATTATGCTCCAATGTGTTATTTTGATCTTAACAATAATGTATTCATTTGATCTTAACAAAAATAATACTAACAAAAAGTCCCTGAAGATGAGCACACACAGTCCTTGCATTGTGATGTATGCAAAACGTATGTATTTTAAGAGATTGTACGCGAGTGTTTTATAAATTCAATTTACTAAATTTACTCAGGTCAGCAGTCTAAATGCTTTTTTTTTTTTTTTTTTGTTAAAGTGCATTTGCTTTAATTTGTCACCCGTCTGAAGGACGTCGTGTAAAATATGTGATATAGTGTGAGAATTTGATCTACCGCTGGATCCTTCAAAAGTGACGTTGAGATCAAAGTGCTTGCAGGGCATTTTCTCTTCCACCTCATGCAGCTGATTGTAATAGGTCACAACCCGTGGTTGTCTTTCCCTGTACTGGAAAGAAAACCACATGTAAGAGGCACAGAGGAGAAAACAACAAACAAACATAAGAGGAAAAGCAGACAGTAGCGTATAAGTATTGTACTCATAAACAAAGCCCTTAGCGGCAAGGTCTTCGTGATATTTCTGAAATACATTTAGAATGGATTGTTGCGGTTTCAGCACGCCATGAAAGTGAGACTTGAATGAGGTCAGTCTTGGTTAGTAACCCCATACTCCATTCATGTCATTCTACAAGTCCATTCTTATGTATCGTGATAATACCTCTAGTATTCCTTGTCCATTTCCTCGAGCCTCTACTTCCAAATCAAGATTAGCAGGCAACTGCGAACAGAGAAGAAGATTGTTTGTGAAATGCATGTGGAAAAACTCTTTTTTCTTTTTTTAAATCAACAGTTGATAAAAGTCCAATGTCATTATACATTGCACTTGTAACTGCTAGTGCAGAACCTCAATAGAATCATTATCAAATCTGCCAGTTTCGTTCAGCTGTTTAGCTTCTTTTGTATTTAAGAGCACATTTAATAAAGGACTGAAATGCCAGACAAAGTTGGTGAAGAAAATTACAAATTTAGCAGAAAAAAGGACAAATGTTTGTTTCTAGACATGGAAAAGACTCTTCCAGACCAAATGCAAATAAATATTAAGCACTAGTGTGTAAAACAGCAACTGCTTTCTAACACAACGGTCTCATAACATTTCCATGTCAGCTTGCTGTGGGTTCTTCTCCCCTGAAGCTTGTCAATTAATCCAATGAATTATTATTATTATTATGAGATCACTATACACAACAAGTCAGCCTAAAGGTAGAAAGCACTGAAAGATGTGCAGAAATTATATACCGACTAATCTCAGTTAGTGCAAATCACCCGTCAGGTGGGAGAAGTGCTCCTCCCGCTTGTTCTTGGCTAAACAAATCATGATGAGGGGACACTCACCCAGCTGAGCTTTACGCTTCAACAGTTCAGCAGAGCGTCTCCTTCTGGTACTGCCTGGACACTGCACGGCTGCGGAGATGAGAGGAAAAACAGGAAAAACTAAACAAAAACCCTTACACAAGGTTTCATTGTTTTCATTGCACTGGTTGTGCTTTTGTCTAACAGATGAGCAACAGCAAATGGTTACTTAAAAAAAGATTTGGACAACCAGTGTTACCTTGGAATGATATTTAGGATTCAATGGACAAGATGCACAATTATAAACAGATTCATCACAGCTTTTTTCAACAGTTTTTATCATTCTGTGGTACCCATACTGTTTCAGTTTTTATCCAAGAGCTGTCCAATCCATTTCCCCACTACACATACAACAGATACACTATGTGGAATAAAGAACTGAGTCTTGCACTGGACTGCACTTTATCACCCATCCTACTGCTCATGTGCACTAAGACTGTTTACATATTTATATCTTTTTAAGTATTTTTTTTTTAAATGTATTTGTACATAGTGTGCCTTTTTCTATTTATTTTTTATTTTTTTATATATAGCTGGGAGTCACCAATTGTAATTTCGCTGTGGGGAAACACAATGACAATAAAGATTCTTGATTCTCAATGTGTTCCTAACCCCTAAGCCCAACGCGCACAAGGAAGATATGTTGTAGTGGCTCAAAAATTGCTATAAAAGCAAGCAACAGTCCAAGAAAACACATTTTTAGGTTAAGATGAGTTCCTTTTTGACACGAGATATGGGTTTTGCTCTTTCAATCATTGGTCGCTTTTAATGTAAATCTCTTGTGAATATAGGTTGTAACCCTACACTATAAATGAAGTATCAGCTTCGTACCAGACTTTTCAGAAGTGAATATCACCTATATTTAACACACATAAAACAATATTCAGTATTAGGCACAAACCGACATATTAAGAGATTAGTTGGTTTGTATATTATTCTCCACCCAAAGCGACTCCAGGATCGCCTCACTTTCAGCAAACACACAGTGCAAACACGGCCTTGAGCTGGTACAAGGGGAAAACTGGATTCAAAATGTTGACAGCTACTTCCTAATGAAAGCTAGTTTATGATGTTTTTCAATGTTCACTATAGTTTTTTTTTTTGTTTTTTTTTGTGTTTCTTTACTGGTGTTGCTATGTATAGGAGCACCAGTCAAGAAAACAATTAAACCATTATTTCTTTTTTCTTTTTTGATTTTATGTAACCTTTACTTAACCAGGAGAGATCCTGTTGATATTAAGAACCTCTTTTTCAAGGGAGTCCTGGCCAAGACAGGCAGCAGCAAATACAAAACACAGTTATGAAATTACACCGTTAAAACATGATTAAAATACCGGAGGAAAAAAAACAATAAGAAGAAGAAGTAATTAAATCATTAAAATCACCAGTAATTACAGTACATGATGATTCCTGTGAACTACTCTGTGTTTTTGCCTCAGTAGCCTGACTGGAGAATCTAAAACAAGTAGGTATCTGCCTTCACATGTAAAACACGTTAACAGCATGTACGATGGTGTCAACTCGGGAAGTTGCTCGAGTGAGAAACGGCTGAAATTCTCCAAACAGAACAGACAGCTGTTCCATGCTCGTACATACTTTGTCTGGTTGTAGTTTTGAACCCGGTACTGGAGGAGTAAAGCAGTCCCGGCATCAGTCCGGCATCTGAAAACACCCCCTTAGCATCTCGGCCTCCCCACGGGTGCAAGCCAATGTCTCCGTGCTCCACCACGTCCCAAATCTGAGCAGAAGGTTAATCAAGAATGAGGTGACATGACTTTATATTTTAAAACGAGCCTGTTCGGGTTAGACTTATAACCCACTGCATTCCAGTGTGTATTAAATCATGTCAATTAAAAACTGACTTTTAGAAGTATTGTGCATATTCACAAAGAAGGCATTAGTTCTTCTTGTTGCTATTTGGTTCTATGGCAACAAAATGTGGGCACAATGTGGAAAATGGAGAATCTGAGAAAAATGTGGAGATTGTTTTATGAGTAAAGTCAATTCTATTTTAAAACCCTTCTATCGATGATAGAAGTTGTCCTCATGATGATAAGTTCTTTGAGGACAACTTATCAACCCTAACCCTCTCAGATAGAAATTCACGCACCTTCCTCTGTGTGAGTCTGTCCTTGTTGAGAAGATACACAGCGTTGTCCACAGCCACCAGGCTGACTTTTGCATCCGGTCACCTCTGATCTGAAAGCTGAAGCTCTTCCCAGGCACATAGTCTCTGCAAATGCCGTCCACTGGCCTACTTTGAGCTGTAAGAGAAAATGAACACAGCAATAAACCAAACTTTAATTATCCTGTTGGTTTGTACAACTTTTCTTGCTTGGTTTTGCGTGTTTACTTGAGCTTGACTCAGGTCAATATTGTAAAACTAAATAGACAAAAGACAACAACAGAGAAAAGAAAATAAATCACTATACAAGCACTGATACATTCATGAACACAGCACGTATTAGAGATGTACCGAACCCAACAGAAACCGTTCACCGACATATAACTCCAAACTCTAAACCCTTCTAACCGCAGAGTGAGGGTTCTCCAGGTAGGTATTTTCAGAGTGGCACAAGGTATGAAGGTGTCCCCGTTAAAGAACCACGGCAGCCAGCTTCCATGTAATGATGTTTATTGTTGTTGCAGATAACGCTGTGCTGCACTGTAGACAACAATGGCTACTTGTGGATAACTGTGGCTAGCTGTGGTTCTGAAACATCACAAACAGGAATACTGAATCAGTAAGACATTCAGCATAAATGTAACCACAATAATAATTATACTATGAAACAGTAACACAAATGCAATAAACACAATAACGAAGGGCAAAATATTATGCATGGCTCAGCATTCCAATCACATGACGGTAGCAATGTAGCCAAACCCGCTCGGACAGACATCATGGTGGGCTAATTGCTAAGCTAACGTCCGTCCTGTAAAGTGTCGCTAAACGATCAACAAGTAACACTAAACAGTGCATAATCATGCTCTACTGCTGGAACACATGACCACCCACCTTCATCATTTACACACAGCAGGTTAAGGAAGAAAAAAATGCAACATGCATCCAGTTCAGACATGTGCACAGGCAAGAACTAGCTAACAACTGTGCTGCAACATGGAGAGATGCCTAAGTCACACACGAGGTTGCGTTCAAGGACCATTACGTAAAAAAAACACAAACATCCCGATAGCTCAACAAGGGAGAAATAACACTATAACGCAACCCATACAACATCATGATCAAAATATGAGGGCTTTCTAACAACACTGTATGACATATTTCAACTACTTGACAAATTATAACCGAAACTCTAACATGACATTTCTATTGTGCTTATGTACACGTTTCACTCACAGACAAATAGTCTCCAAGGTAGCTTAGCTAGCACAAAGACTGGAAACACGGTGGGAACTTTTAGCCTAGGTAGCATAAAGACTGGAAACAGGTTAGAACTGTTAGCCTAGGTTAACAGAAGGACAAAACAGGTTAGAACTGTTAGCCTAGGTTAGCAAAGACCGGAAACAGGTTAGAACTGTTAGCCTAGCTTAGCAGAAAGACAAAACAGGTTAGACCTGTTAGCCTAGCTTAGCATAAAAACTGGAAACAGGTGGAACTGTTAGCTTAACTTCGCACAAAGGCTGGAAACGGGGGGAACTGTTAAGCCTAGGTTAGCAGAAAGACAAAAACAGGTTAGAACTGTTAGCCTAGTTAGCAAAGACTGGAAACAGGTTGGAACTGTTAGCCTAGCTTAGCACAAGACTGGAAACAGGTTAGAACTGTTAGCCTAGCTTAGCAGAAAGATGAAACATGGTAGAACTGTTGGTCTAGGTTAGCACAAAGACTGGAAACAGGTTAGAACTGTTAGCCTAGCTTAGCAGAAAGATGAAACATGGTAGAACTGTTGGTCTAGGTTAGCACAAAGACTGGAAGCAGGTGGGAACAACACATTACCCATGAGCCTCTTCTCCTGGCTGCCTCAGAACCACGTTACCCATGAGCCTCTTCTCCTGGCTGCCTCAGAACCACGTTACCCATGAGCCTCTGCTCCTGGCTGGCTGAGAGCCACGTTTCCCATGAGCCTCTGCTATGATAATAATGAGACAAAAAATGAACAAACTGAAGAATAAAATAGCCATAAAAACATGCAAAAGGACCCCTAAAGTCACTAAAGTAACAATATGAGACAAAAAAAACGAACAAACTGAAGCAAAAATAGCCATAAAAACATTCAAAATGACCCCTAAAGTAACTAAATCTTACTGTACACATTACTGCCCTCTGACGGACACAGCCGGTAACGACACTATTATTATTTTTATTTGAGGGCAAAGCTGGCGACATTACAGAGGAGCAGCACTTCCTGTTTCAACGTAAAACTATCGTAATTGCTATTATGCTAAAACGTGGTTTGTGAGACTCAGAAGAATCTGCAGTATGAACCCAAAATCTATTTAAGGAACCACTAGCTTGTCGACGCCCTTCAAATTGTGTTTGTTGTCACTATACGTTCAAGCATGAACACGTTATAGCTAATGTACAAATGCATTCGTGACCGGAAGTGTTAGCCGAGCTAGTGGAAGTGCTAACGAGGGTTTTGCTATGACACGGACTAATACCTTAACACACGTAGTTCTAAAATAAATCCTCTCCAAGACACAGCGCTCTAGCTCCTTTTCCTGTCCCAGGTCTAACGTTTCAGCCCTGATATCGTGATCAGCACCTTTTAAAGAGACGCTGCTTTGTAGCGCTGGAGTTAGCTTGTCACTAGCTTCTGATTAGCTGCTAGCTCGCTAACCTGCCCATCACAGATGCAGCTATAGATTGTCATGAGCTACATGTGGATTCATTTCCAGTTTGGACGTGCTGAGACTACAACAAAAATAATTGGGCGCAAGTGGAGAAGCTAGCTGGTCGTTAAATGCAACTTAGTTTACGTCAGAGATCCTTCTGAATCTACCAAAATCGCTTAGTAATACTTTTGACATTAAATGTACAATAAAGATGCTTTTAGGTTGAAGATGAACAGGAAGTGCTGCTCATCTGTAATGTCGCCAGCTATACGGTTACTAATAAGGTCATGTCGTTACCGCCTGTGTCCACAAGAGGCCAGTAGCGCACCCTCCTGTGACATGATCTTACATGAGAGAGATTAGATGACAGCAGAGACTCAGACACAAATCTCTCTCCCTACAACGGATCAAGAATCAGTAACAGCACTGATACATTATCAATCAATCATATTTTGCTCATTTTGTACATGTTTCTGGTAGCTTGATCTCATAATTTGGTCACATTCACAGGACTCACCTGTTTTGAGAAAATATCCACAACTCCTTGCACTGCAGGCATTTTCTGCACTTTACATGTATTCCACAAGCCACTTTATGCTGATGTCACTTATAGTGTAGTAATACTGCATTTATTCATTTTTCATTCTTGTATATATTATTATTATAATTATTATCTGTATAAGTATTATCTGTACACATGGTTAGTGCTGCTCTGAAAGATTTTTGCTGTTTCTAACACTGGAAATTTCCCCTGACCTGGGGAGTAATAAAGGACTGTCGTATATCTATGTGCAAGAACTGATACCTCATCTTCCTGTATATAGTTGTCTACATGGTATTTAAAAAAAAATCTGTATATCCCTCTGGGCTGGAAACTGATTATAGTTTACTGCTATGGTGTATGGCTCTGGCATTAAATATACTACATATATAGCTGGTGGTAAATTCAAAAATATGTAGATGAGTAAATCAAGTATAGTGAGGGTGATGCAGAGTAGATTGATGGAAATGGGAAGCTGGAAGCAGTGGGCTGGAGGAAGGTCAGCAGCAGCATCCCACAGATGGAGATTAGGCCAATTGGTGGGAGAACAACCACAGATCTGAAGCATCCAGCTCTGGGATCAGGGACACTGGGAGAAAGGACACAGGGAGAAACAGAGTGAGTGTAATGCAATAATGGTATATATATATATACCATTGGAGGACCTCTCTGGATGCACTGAGCCCTTCTCTATCTACCATTATATATATATATATATATATATATTTTTTTATTTTATATTATATATATATATATATATATATATATATATATATATATATATATTATATATATATATATATATATATATATATATATAGTTACAACTCGGCTCCACAGTTGCAACAAAAACTCGGAGACAACCACTGTACGGTGAGAAAACAAAGATTTATTGCTAACTACAAACAGCCCACAATGCCGTCAAGGCCCAAACGACACAAAACCCCAAATGTGAGGCTAGAGCTCCGCAGACACCAGCTCCTGTCAGCGAGCCCCGTCTAGGCTGGAGAGGAGAGCAGTTAAATGCAGCTGAGCCTCTGATTGCAGGTGTGGCTCAGTCAGGTGACGACCCTGGGCTCCTGATCAGGCACATCTGGTGTCGAGAGGAAGGGTCGTCACATAATATATATATATATATTTATATATATATATATATATATATATATATATATATATATATATATATATAAAAAATATAATGGTAGATAGAGAAGGGCTCAGTGCATCCAGAGAGGTCCTCCAGCAGCCTAGGCCTATAGCAGCAGAACTAGGGGCAGAACTAAGGGACGTCCAAGAGGAAGACTCCAGCTGACCCCCTCAGGGTCCCCCAGTCAGTCCTAACTATAAGATTTGTCAAAAGGGAAGGTTTTAAGCCTGGTCTTAAAATTAGAGAGGGTGTCCGCCTCCAGAACCCAAACTGGGAGCTGGTTCCACAGGAGAGGAGCTGATAACTGAAGGCTCTGCCTCACATTCTACTTTTAGAGAGAAGTTACAAGTCACTTCTCCAAGTAAGCCTGCAGTCTGAGAGCGAAGAGTTCTGCTAGGATAAAGACATGATAGTACCATTATCAGGTAGGTCTTTAAGATATGATGGAGATTGGTTGTTAAGATCTTTATATGTCAGAAGAAGGATTTTGAATTCTACTCTACATTTCACAGGAAACCAATGAAGAGAAACCAGCATAGGAGAAATATGATCTCTCTTGCTAACTCCCGTCAGTACTCTGGCCGCAGCGTTTTGGATCAGCTGTAGATGTTTCAGAGAGCTATTGGGACAACCTGATAATAAGGAATTTCAGTAGTCAAGCCTAGAAGTAACAAATGCATGGACTAGTTTTTCTGCATCACTCAGACAGGATGTTCCTGATTTTTACAATATTTGTCAAGTGGAAAAAGGAAGTCCTACAGATTTGTTTTATGTGTGAGTTAAAGGACACGTCCTGGTCAAAGATAACTCCGAGGTTCCTCACAGTAGTACTGGAGGCCAATGTAATGCCATCCAGAGTAACTATATGCTTTGAAAGTAATTTTCTAAGATGTTTGGGGCCAAATACAATGACTTCAGTCTGGTCTGAATTTAGTAGTAGGAAATTATAGGTCATCCAGGTCTTTATGCCCCTAAGACAATCTTGCAGTCTGGCTAGCTGATTAGTTTCATCTGGCTTCATAGATAAATTCAAGTGAGTGTCCTCAGCGTAACAATGGAAATTAATACAGTGCCTCCTAATAATATTGCCTAAGGGAAGCATGTATAATGTGAACAGTATTGGTCCTAAGACAGAGCCCTGAGGAACTCCATGATTAACCCTAGTATGCTCACAAGAGTCATTGTTGACGCGCACAAACTGGAACCTGTCTGATAAGTAGGATTTAAACCAGTCCAGTGCTGTCCCTTTAATGCCAATACAATGTTCTAGTCGCTGTAATAAAAGTCTGTGGTCGACTGTATCGAATGCCGCACTAAGGTCCAACAAAATAAGTACAGAGACCAGTCCATTATCTGACGCTATGAGAAGGTCATTAGGAACTTTCACCAGAGCTGTTTCTGTGCTATGATGCACTCTGAAGCCTGACTGAAACTCTTCAAACAAGCTATTCCTTTGTAAAGGTTCACATCATTGATTTGCAACTGTTCTTTCCAGAAGTTTAGAGAGAAATGGGAGGTTAGACATTGGTCTATAGTTGGCTAAAACATCTGGATCTAGAGTGGGCTTTTTAAGTAAAGGTTTGATTCCAGCAACCTTAAAAGCCTGTGGTACATAACCTGTTACTAGAGAGAGATTAATCAGATCTAACATTGAGGAATTAATTAAAGGTAAAGCCTCCTTGAACAGTCTAGTCGGGATAGGATCTAAAAGACATGTGGATGGTTTGGATGTAGAAACTACTGAAATGAGTTCAGAGAGATGCATGGGAGTGAAAAATTCTAAATATCCATCTGGTCTTACAGCTAATTCTAAAGCATCTGTACTCGATGATACATCTGTGACATTTGTAGGAAGGGCCAGATTAATTTTTTCTCTAATCGTCATAATTTTATTTGTAAAGAAGCTCATGAAGTCGTTACTGCTCAAAGCTAAAGGAATACAAGGTTCAACAGAGCTCTGACTCTCTGTCAGCCTGGCTACGGTGCTGAAGAGAAACCTGGGGTTGTTCTTGTTTTCCTCTATTAAAGATGAATACTAGGTTGTCCTGGCATTACCAAGAGCTTTTCTTTTTTTCATAAATTACTAGACTATTTTTCCAAGCTACATAAACTTCCTCTAAATTAGTGGAATACCACTTCCTTTCCAGCTTTCGGGATGCCTGCTTTAAAGTCCGCAGCTGGGAATTCTACCAAGGAGCAGGTCTTCTCTGAGATAGAACTTTCTTTTTTACAGGTGCAACAGTATCAAGTGTTGTACGCAGTGAGGCTGCAGCATTATTAACAATATAATCCACTTCTGTGGGGGTAAAACTATAATATTCCCCTTCCATTTTATCAGTAAGTGGTGCTCAATAAATAGAGAGGGTATTATTTCCTTAAAGTTAGTCACCGAATTGTCAGACAGACATCTACTGTAATGAAATTTATTCTTAACTCCTATACAATCTATTGTTGTAAATTGAAATGTTACCATAAAATGGTCAGAAAGAAGAGGGTTCCGGGGAAATACTGTTAACAGTTCGATTTCTATGCCATGTCAGAACGAGGTCAAGGGTGTGATTAAAACTATGAGTTGGTTTCTTTACATGCTGAGAAAACCCAATTGAGTCTAATATTGAATTAAAAGCAGTCGTAAGGCTGTCACTGTCCACGTCAACATGAATGTTAAAGTCACCCACAATAATGACTTTATCTGAGCTGAGCACTAAATCAGATAAAAAGTCTGAGAATTGAGATAAAAACTCAGAGGAAGGAGCAGGAGGACGATATACAACAACAAATAAAACGGGTTTCTGAGTTTTCAAATCTGGATGAGAGACACTGAGTAAGATTTTCAAATGAACTGTAACTAGGTTTAGGTCTCTGGTTCATTTTTAAGCTACAGAGGTAGATTGCTGCCACTCCTCCTCCGCGGCCTGTGATTGGAGGAACATCACAGTTAGTATGACTAGGAGGAGTTGATTCATTTAGACTAACATATTCTTCCTGCTGCAACCACGTTTCAGTCAAACAGAACAAATCAATCTGGTGATCGGTTATCAAATCATTTACTAACAGGGAATTAGACGAGAGAGATCTAATATTTAACAGACCACATTTAATTGTCCCGTTTCTTCGCTCAGTTCAAATAGTGGTATTCATTTTTATTAGATTTTTATGGCTACTATGTCTTTTGTTTATTTTTGAATTGTTTAATTTATTGAATTTTGGTGGTCGGGGGACAGACACAGTCTCACTAAAGCTAACTGAATTCCTGGAGGGTGACAGCTGAGAGGAAAAAAGAGAGGTGTGGAAGACTACAACTCTGCATCCCGGTCTGAACTCTGGGTTGTCATGCTTTAGGAGTTCTAATAAAATCAGCCATATTCCTAGAAATGAGAGCTGCACCAGCCAAAGTGGGATGGATGCCGTCTCTTCTAATCAGACCAGGTTTTCCCCAGAAAGAGCTCCAATTGTCTATAAAGCCAACGTCGTTTGCAGTACACCACGTAGACGACCAGCGGCGAAACATATCGTCGCTGGTCAGATCAGGCAGGGGTCCAGAGAAAACTACGGAGTCCGACATGGTTTTGGCAAAGTTACACACCGATGCCACACTAATTTTGGTGACAAGAAACGGGAGAGGCAACCTGGAGACGGGACAGAAGAGACGGGAGAGGCAACCTGGAGACGGGACAGAAGAGACGGGAGAGGCAACCTGGAGACGGGAGACTGGAGAGGAAACCTGGAGACGGGAGATGGAGAGGCAACCTGGAGACTGGAGAGGCAACCTAGACAGACAGACAGACAGACAGACGTGTGCAAAATATAAGTTTATTTACACAGGTAGTTGTTACAAATTACCTGAAGTAAACAAGGCGAGAGTTCACAGGAACAAGGAACCCAATACTGCCTCAAGAGGCTGGCGGACTAAACTACACAGAATGAGGCAGGAAACTAACCCACGGCAGGTATGACCTGAGCAGGAAAGCGCAACTCAAGAATACAACATAAAACACACAAATAAAGCTACCAAAGGTAATTAGGCTCGCTATGGCCAAATACTAGAAAATACTAAGAACCTGAAACAAAGCAATAACCAAGAACGAGGCTGGCATATCAAACCAGAATACAAAAACAACTATACTTACAAGATTTCCAGTAACTACTGGGCAAAATATACTATCCTGAGCTAGGAAGGGAACTAGAGCAACTGGCGAACCAGACGAAAATACAGAAGAGTTAAACAACTCACTATGCATGATGCCCTACTACAAACTCAAACTAGTCTGAACAGGCACAGGCTGTGACTTAGCTGAGGACAAAGGTAGGAATGGGCTGGAGAGCAAAGGGGTTGGCACGAGGAAGGAATGGCTGAGGCTGTGACGACAGGCCTGCAGAGGGGTTGTGGTCAGAGGTGTTTAGGTGATCCAGGTGAGCATCCAGAGGGGAAACGTGGTAGACTGTGGCGGATGGTTGGAAGGTTAGGTCCAGGAGTACAGGAACGGTGGTGCACAAACAGATGGCAGTTCAGACATGGGAAAACAGAGACAAAAGTTACTGAGAGTCTTCAAGTAACGGAGGCTGGACAGAATGCATCTAGAACTGACTGTGGTGGCATGGTAGGCTATCTAGGCTCCCGGACTACTAGAGAAAAGACGTCAAAATGTAAGAAAAAAAGATAGATTAACAGCCTGTAATGTAGAATTAATATAGAGAAAAAAATACTTGCATGTATGCAGTGTGCAAACTTGTGTATATTAGAAAATGTATTTGTATGCATCTATCTTTAACCATTAAATCAGTTTTAGGAACGTTAGATTTTTTTAAATTGCAATTCTACAAGTTAAATGTGTTTAATTTTACAAGAAGATCAGACATTAAAACATTTCACTGAAGAAGCATTAAATGTGTTGAAGATGTCAGAGAAAAGATCCAGTGTGCAGAAATGTAGAAAACCTGTAATGTACAATTAATATAGAGCAACAATACTTGCATATATGCAGTGTTCAAACTGGCATAAATTAGAAAAAATAAATAAATTATATGCATCTATCTGTAAACATTTAATCCATTTTAGGGTTAGGGTTCCTTTCAGATTCAGACTTTATTTCAATTCTCAAAGTTAATATTTTTTGAGCAATTTTCACAGTTTTCACTTGTTTTAGTTGAACTTTTGTCAAATTTTGAGTAATGTTGGTGAAATTGTGTTCATTTTAGTTGTTACCTCAGCTTGAATTAGGTTTTGTATCAACTTATCGCATACATCTTGAATCTTTTTGGACAAATTTGGAGTAATTTCATATAATTTCGAGTCAATCTGGAAACGTTTTATCTCATTAGGAGAAGTTTTTGACCCATTTTTACCAATTTTCTTCTGGTTTTGAACAACTTTGTACTTTGGAGTCATTTTTTAATGTTGTTATGAGCAGGTTTTTGAGGCATTTTGTACAATATTCAAACTTGTTTTGGACAAATTTAGAGTTGTGTAATGAGTTGTGTTCCAAGTGCTTTCTTGTTTCAAACAAGGTTTTGAGTCATTTGGCTCAATGTTTGTACTTGATTTGATTTGGATGACTTGGAGTGATTTCAGATACATTTTTTTTGAATCTTTTTGGGCAAATGTTTGGGTAATTTTATACAATTTAGTCAATTAGAAAAAGTTCTTGAATAATTTTGCACAAAGATTACACTTTTTTTGAGCAAATTGTCATTAGGATTCAATTTTGAACAGTTTTCAGTTATTTTACTTGAATTTTTGCCAAATTTTGAGTAAAATTGGTGAAATTGTGTTAATTGTTGTTGAGTCCAATCAAGCAAATTTTATTGTTACCTCAACTTGAATTCACTTTTTAATCCACTTCTGCACAAATTCTGGACAAATTTTGGGTAATTTCAGAAAATTTTTTGAGTAATTTTGCACTAAGTTTCATCTTTTTTGTCATTTTCATACCGTTTACAGTTCAAAGAAATGTTAAATGTTTGTTAAGAACATATATGCGTGTGTGTGTACATACATACATATATATATATATATATATATATATATATATATATATATATATATATATATATATATATATATACATATATACATACATATATAAAATCACTTTAGATATTTTTTTAAGATTTTTACTCATTTTTAAAATATATTTACAAGAATTTCCTTGCCAAATTTAGGATTTTTTTTTTTTTTTTTTTTTTAAATAAAAATTTTAAAGGAAACTTTTAAGGAATTATTGGAATTTTCTTCCAGAAGGTTTTGCAAATTTTCAGAAATTTGAGGAATTTTTTTTTGTTGATTTTTAAAATTTATTTATATATTTTCAGACAAGGTAACAGTATTTTTTGGTGCCCGTAAATGAGGACAACAGGAGGGTTAAGTTAGCTCAACTTGAATTCAGTTTTCTGTCAGATTCCAGTGTAAATTCCACGTGATGTGAAGTTGATGCTACATTATGATGTTGACCCAGTTGGTTGACAGAAATAAGCGATAAATTTCCTCTCAGAGTGCATAAATAGAGTGAAGTGGTTGGTCTGTGGAAACTCTGATCTGTTAAATGTAGCGGCTTCCCAGTCCTTATTTCCTGCCTCGCTACATAAACGGAGCAGCATCACGTGACTCTGAGTGTTTACTAACAGTTTACACCTCTTACCCTGTAATCTGCAAGTTACCACGGTGTTGCAGTTGTCTGGTCAGGGTGAAGTTCCAGGAGGGATTTAGAAGTTCAAGTCTGTTCAGAGCTGGATTCCTCACATCAGTGGGCTGGGAGGGTGAGGAGAGGTGGAGGTTTTTCAAATGTCAGGTCCAGAGAGATCGACAGACTCTCTCCAACCTCCTCCAGTCTGGCAAAAAAATGGAGTCGTTCTTTTCTCTCTGCAGACAAAGTTTTAATGCTGGAGAAGAGAGGAAAGTCTGAGTTAGCGCTCCGAATGTTAAAATATGCTCTGAAAAGTCCATAAAAGTCTGAGTTTATGTTAAAATACGCTCTGAAAAGTCAATAAAAATCTGAGTTTGTTAAAATATGCTCTGAAAAGTCACCAAAAGTCTGACTTTATGTTAAAATACGAACAGAAAAGTCATCAAAAGTCTGAGATTATGTTAAAATATGCTCTGAAAAGTCACCAAAAGTCTCTCTGTTTGTGGATTTAACACTGAATCTAACATTAGATTTGAAGCCGGCTTAAATCAGACACCAATACTTCAAATTAAATTTGTGGGGGTTCTTTGTTTCCCAAGTTATTTACATCTAATAGAATTTATACAATGAAATGTGTTTTACAAAAACCTATGGCGCAACACATTAGTAGAAATATGAGAAACAGCACCAGAAATAGTACTAAAAACAGAAACATACGGCTGTGGCACCTAGTGGGCAAATAAAACAGTTAGGTAAAGTTGGCAAGATATTCACAGATTGGGACTACCGGCATCTATAAACTCATGAGATATACGTTGCAATAACATATTGCCTCTTTCCCATCGCTGTAAGCTACACCAACTGTGCTACAAGGCCATTTTTATCAAAAGATCCGCTGTCTTTCACAGCTGCAGAGAATAACACGGATGATCTATGCGCAAGCTGGCTTGGCCAAACGGTACCTAGGGTGAACAGGGGACTGTCTGCAACTAGCAAAACCGCATGCACCAGTGAAGGGAGACACGTACAGCAAAATAATTCAAGATACTTGATTTTTAATACACTGCAGTGATTATAAAGAATGCTATTGATGACCGGAACGATCCAACTCTGTGAATAACCTGTGCCAAACTGGCCGTAACTATAATTAAAACCCACACTACACACACTGCCCTTGGTTATAAGCCTCTGTTCGAAACACATACCTGGGCCAGTGAACACCAAAAAAGCAGTGTACTAAACATTCTCACCAATAACCAACACCCAAAAAATACAATGCAGTTATATACATAATAGCATTCATATCCGTTCATGGAACTAAGAACGTAAGATGATACACTGGAAGTCTCATACCTCGCACACGAACCATTGGCACCGGCAGCACACGTGCAGCGTTTTTTTTTTTCTTTTTTTTTGTCTGCATTTGTTCTCATTGTTTAACTCCACAAAAGAGGTGTCAACATTGTATGAGATTGATGCATATTTTAGTCTTGCAGCCAAATATTTTAATATTTAATAACGTGCAGCGTTTTCATTCTCTAACCGTCGGCACTCCTCAGCACAGTACACAGACATAAAGTGGATTTTTAATGCAAATAAACAATTTACCACCCTGTCACTATATTTCATAATTCAGTCTTTCACAGCACGGTATTATTTACATTTCCTATTGTCCCACAATAACCAGTAACCCTTTGTTCTGTTAACACAACTTCCAGTATCTTGCCCTTTGACCTCAAAACTACCACCAATACAACAATAACAATATGCCCCCTGCTGTCCAAAACAACAATCAGCAGAAGAGTCACACAGGGAGTCAGTATATTTACTTGCCTCTGTTTACCACCTGGTTACACCTGTATAGATTTTTTTTTTAGTCATTTCAAAGAATTTCAAGTCAGTTTTTATCTTGTTTTGAGGTATTTTGCACAATATTGTAACTTGTTTTGGACAAATTTCGAGCATTTGAGTCATTTCAGAGTCAGTTTTTATTGTTTTTGAGCAGGTTTTGAGGCACTTTGCATGATGTTTTAACTTGGGTTAAGGGTTTGGTCTGGTTAACAAGCCCGTTTGGGAGTTAATGGAGTATGCGTATTTGATGTAGAGGTTGCTTAGGAGACACAGGACTGGGAAAGAGCATTTGTAGTGCCGAGCCAAGCTCAGGCACTGCCCCCGGTACGAGACCTGTCCCCAGACCGTGATTGGATAGAATGACAAACAGCCCGAAAGCTTGGTGCGCACCGAGTGAGTACCTGCCATCCTATATGAGCCCAGACTCCAAAAGCAGCCCTACACTAGTCCAAATTGGTGGTTCAGGTTTGAAGGTTAGGGTTAGAGGTCAAGGAGTTAGGGTTAGAGGTCAGGGGTTAGGGAGGGGGTTAAGGTTACAGGGTTCGGTCTGGTTTATAAAGTCCGTTTGGGAGTTGTGGGAGTATGCGTATTTGATGTAGAGGTTGCTTAGGAGACACAGGACTGGGAAAGAGCATTTGTAGTGCCGAGCCAAGCTCAGGCACTGCCCCCGGTACGAGACCTGTCCCCAGACCGTGATTGGATAGAATGACAAACAGCCCGAAAGCTTGGTGCGCACCGAGTGAGTACCTGCCATCCTATATGAGCCCAGACTCCAAAAGCAGCCCTACACTAGTCCAAATTGGTGGTTCAGGTTTTGAAGGTTCTAGGGTTAGGGTTAGAGGTCAGGGAGTTAGGGTTAGAGGTCAAGAGGTGAGGGGAGGGGGTTGAGGTTAGGGTCAGGGGATGGGGTCAGAGGTCAGGGCTAGGTGTAGGGTCAGAAGTCAGGCTAAGTCTAGTCAAGTGGCTAATGGTCCCAGTCTTGGTGGATCTAAAAGCCTGTAGTTAGGTCCTGTGTTACCTATTAAAGAGACCGCCTATATTGATTCAGTGTTTCAGGGTCTCTGGGTTGTAAGGTAATCTAGGCCTAAATGTTTTATTAATTTTAGGACACATCATCAGTAGTGGACCTTGGGATCAACGAGTGTTTCGGCCATTATCACTAGACACTCTCCCCCAAGGGAGGCCCCGCCGAGACTGATCAGGTCTCGGAGTGCGTCCTGTCGTCAATTGCAAGTCTTTTATTTTTTTTTTTTTTTTTTTTTTTTTTTTAAAGAAAATAAGTAGATTTTGTTTATTTTATTCGTTCTTGGGTCTAAGGTCTGTTTTGCGATGATCAGTCTTGTAGTCAGGTGAGTCAGGTAGGTACATTTGTGGTTTGTTACAGGTGACTACGAAGGATTGTTTTAAGGTAAGTAAATCTATTTATTCTATATTCTACCCAAGTGTCGTTGTTTTACAGGTAAGTGTTTTGAGCTGTTCTAAGTCAGTTGTTATTACAGGTTTCGGGGTTTTTTTTAGAGGTCAGTCATAAGGGCCGAATATGTAAAAGTCTTTTTGTCCTAGAATTTAAGGTAGAGGGAGTGAGAGAAAAGAGGTCGGATAACGGTCCTAGGTCCCGGTGCATCCACGGCCTGGTCCCCTACATCAGGCCAGGGGATGAGAATGTTAGGGGGTCAGGTCAATTTGAAGGAGTCCAATTGTTTTTTTTGGCAGATTCAATTCAGCGTGTGTGGTGCAGAATGGGCTGTTGGGTGGGTGAGGCTAAGCCTTCTAGAAGACTGGGCAACGATTGAGGTGCTGATGCCCTGGACCACCACATCCTGCATGCTGTTCCTAGAGTCGGAACCCAGGAGGGCCGCATACTTACCGCCTACATAGGTTAACAGGTTGCTTGTTATCACCGTTAGGTTACTACAACCTGCCCGGATAGGCTTGAAGAGTTGGATGTCTCGGTCCCTTGAGGTGGGTGAGGCCTATGTTAAGTACCCCCAACCTAACCTGTGATGTACAGCTCTGTGTAGACTGAGTCGTTCAGGAGTTAGGTGTTGGCTTTCCCGCTTCAGCAACTCCTCCTTCATAGAAACTGTGGAACTTCCCTTTCAGACTGGTGTCGAGCTTCTTTTGGCTGGCACACTGCATCAAGAGTTCCCGTGTCTGTCTGTGCATAGAAAGACAATAACATGGGATAAGCATTCTGGCTGTGGTGGATGTTTTTATCACACAGTGACTGACAACATTGACTGAACCAAACATCTCCATTAACCGACTTAAAATGTTGCCACACAATATTAAACTACAGCACAAAGCCTCCAGAAGCTAAACCCTAACCCGCGAACACACACCGATTAAATGTGTACTAGTGTTTTCAGCCATTTTATTTCATTTGAAAAAGGAAAACGTAAAACACCTGACAGAAATGTATGTCTGTCCTAACCCAACGTCTACTGACTGGTTTAAGGAAATGTTTTTCTCTACATCTGCAGACTGCTGTAAGAATCAACAGTTGAATTTGTAAAACTCGCATGTAGAATGACGTATTTCGGTGCATTTGCTTGCACGATCACAGAGACAAGTTTCTAGAGGCTGAACACGAGGACTTTATGCATGCTTTTGTTTTTATAGCACATCCTGCTTTTGTTTTTACAAGATAACATGCTTTTATTTTTATAACATATCCTGCTTTTGTTTTTACAAAATAACCTTGGATGTTATTTTGAAGTCCCAGTGGATTCTACAGCAGGCATGCAGGCAAGCAGACAGACTGAAAACAAAAAGAGAGATCAGCACCTTCACACTTCATTATCTGACGTCTGCATAACGAAATCAGATCCAGAGTCAGTCAGTGGATGAAACCTCCAGAAACAGATCCAAAGTTGAATTCTAAAAATAAAACAATAATAAATGTTTGAAATTAATCCAAAAATATTTTTAAATTTTATATTGTTTTGTGATGGTTTTGTAGCATTTTCGGATGATTTTGAATCTTTTACTCAAGGAAAGCATGATGAGAACATGCATATATAGAGAACAGAATACACAGATTTTTAAAAAATGTATTTATATTTATTTTAATTTATTTATTTTAATTATTTATTTACTCATTGTTTTTTTTTTTCCCAACCAGGGGATGAAGCCTTGTATTTTGCAGTATTTTAATTGGAATGTTATAGGGTTAGCCCCAACCCACCCCCCACACACCATGGTGGGTGAGGACCGGTGAGAGGAGGAGGAGGCCCGTGAGAAGAGGAGCTGAAGGAGGTCCGGTGAGAGGAAGAGCAAGAGGAGTTACTAGAAAACGACGACGACGAGCACAGCAAAAAAACTATTTGTCATCAGTTTGTGAATTGAACACATCAAAGTGTATAACAGCTTGCAAAAACGTGTGTTCAATGTGGTCATCAGTCCAGCTGCAAAAACGTACGTAGCCGTGTACAAGCTGAGCTGCATGCGTGAGCTAACCCTATCCGTGCATTATGTCTATTTTGGCACTGGGTTAGGGGTTAACTAAGCTAACCCTAGCCCCAACCGAACAACCCTCACCTGCACCCGGTCCATTTGTCTCCCAGGCAGGGAAACCCACAGGTGCCTCTCCTCGGCCATCGCAGCAACATGGAACTCGATGGTTTCTCTGAAACCACAGAACACAAACAAAACACGGAAATTTTGATTGAAAGATGCAGCGAAATGACCACAAAAAACACAATCATTGCCATGAAAAGATGCAAAATCACCCACCGTAACCGCAAAACATCTTGGGGAAGATCATGTGACTGCTAATGCTATCAGCATAGGCCTCTCCTCTGTGATCTCTAATCCTGCTTTCCCATGACGTCCGTTAGCATTGTCGGCTGGCTGGCTGGCGCGACACCTTTGTTTTCTTCTCACCCACTTGACTGGTAAACAGATTCCCAAACAGACAGCAACGAATCGCACAACTGCTGCAGCCTCGGTCGAGTCGAGCTGACTACTCTTAAGTGTTAGGGATACTGCGAGTGTCGCCTGGCTGTTTAGCAAGCGCATTTTCTGGCGAGCCAAATGCTAACGCTATTTGCGTTTCCCATTATACACGGTCAGCTAGCATCGCGGCTAGCTACCTAGCGCGAAGCGTTTTTCGGTTCCTGTTGTTGTTCCCCCTACTGACAAACATTTTCCTTTACTCACCAACGAAGCCCAGCCTCGGTCGTGGACAGAAAGATCGCGGTTAGCTCCTCTTAAACGGTCGTCAGTCGCTCTTTCTGAACAGTCTGTGTGGTACAGCGAAGGCCTCCGGAGCAGCGGCAGCAAAATGGCGGAAGGCAACAAAATGGCGGCAGACACTGCAAGGAATCACGGGAAAATCATCAGAACGCTAATGCTATTAGCACAGGTCTCTGTGATGTTCACACTACAGAGCAAGGTCATATTAGAATGACAAAAATTGACGGATAAAGCAGAAAATGTGAAGAAAAATTGCATAAATGCACAAGCAGGTCATATTGGAATGACTAAAATTGATGCTTAAAGCAGAAAGTGTGATGAAAAATGTGATAAATGCACAGGCAAATCATATTAGAATGACCATAACTGATGATTAAGGCAGAAATTGTGATGAAAACTGTGATACATGCACAAGCGGATCATATTGGAATGACTAATGCCTGGCTGGCACTTTGTAGTTCCTAGAGCACTTTTTTTTTTTTTTTCTTTTTTTTGCGTTTTTCATATGTAAAATAAGGTTAACGTTGGCATAGCATGTGGATCAAAGGCCTGTAGGTGTAAAGCAAGAAGGTCTCTACAATGAGGATGTGTCGTCGTGGTCAGACTCGGGGACGATCTCTGTGTCCAAGGTGTTATTAACACCATGAGACTTGTCAAACTTCACCGGGTTCTGCAGCCACGCGTACATCGTACTCATCATGGCGTCCATGTCCAGAGCCGTGATGACATCATACTGCTTAAAGCCATCTTCACCGACTTCAATCTAGGTTATAACAAGATAACCTCTTGAAGATCATGATTAAAGCAGAAAATATGATGAAAAATATGGTACATGCGCAGGCAAATCATATCAGATTGACTAAAATTCACGCTTAAAGCTGAAAGTGTGATTAACAATTTGATAAATGCACAGGCAAATCATATCAGAATGACCATAAGTGACGATGAAGGCAGAAACCGTGATGAAAACTTTGAAACTGTGATACACACACAAGCAGATCATATTGGAATGACAAAATTGAACGTGCCGTGCACAAACGATGACAGGGCAATTTCTGCAAGAACACAATGAAAATGGATCGTGTAGTTAAACATCACATGTAAGCATATAACAGGCACAACTGGAGTAAAAAGTACATGTAAGCATATAACAGGCACAATTGGAGTAAAAAATTTTTGGTTTTTTGTTTTGTTTTTTTTTTTTAAATCAGTGCATGCGGCAGGCAACGTGTTATGCACAAATGATGACAGGTCAATTTCTAGTTTTCTAGTAACAAACAACTGTAACAGGCACAATCATGGAAACATTTTTTTTTCTTTTAAATTATTATCACCGTATTAGGGTTCAAGCATTGACAACAGACATTTTTGTATCCACACACAGCGGTTAGGTAGAGACAAAACACTATAACGCTAATGCAATTCATGTAGTGTGACAGAAGAAGTTGCACTTTATTTATCAAACAGGTGACTGCCAATTCAACTGGGGAAATAGTGTCTTTCACTTCAATTCAGTTTAGTCTTTTTTTTTTTTTTAGAAAAATAATAACAATAATAATAATAATAATAATCGTCCATTTGTATTTTTGTATTTTCTCCCTTTAATATGCCAGTAAAGGGAAAAAAAGGAACAAAAAAATCACAGATAACACACAGTGCACTAGGATGACAGAAGAGGAACGAAGCACAGCTAAAATGGCAAAAAAAAAAAAAAAAAAAAAGAATGTGAACGTAAGTTCTGAAAAGCCAAGATGATATCTAAACGCGTGTTTGGTCGTTCTGAAAAACAGTCCAAAATCCAGAGGTATTTGTTTTCAGACAATTAGAAAACACAGTAATGCAGCAAATTGGGCCTGAAGTTAACAATTGTCATGGGGTTTATTATAAAACTGCCAGGTATATGTTCTCCATTAATTCATTATATGCTTTATCTGTAACATGTCCCAAAATGTTTGTTCTGTAGTTAAACATACTACAGACAACAAACAACTGTGACAGCTGCCCGTCGGACAGGTAGAGCAGCCCGATGTATACACTGTCCCCGGAGCTCTGGAGCCAAACGTGGGACTCGGACGACACGTCGTTGACCCCAATGACGTGAGCCCTCAGCTGCTGTATGCTTCGACCGGCCTGCTGCTCCTGCTGCTGTTGCTGCTCCTGCTGATGCTGCTGCTGTTCCACGTGGCCCCCGTCCTTCAACAACATAGCCTCGATCCATGCGGTGAGTGTGTCACAGGCACGTCGATGCATGTCACGAGAGTCTATAGTACGTAAGAAAAGAGAGAAAAAATTAAAAGATGGAAAACACACACGCATGAGCCACCGCCGCCAGAAATAAATAATAATAATAATAATAATAATAATAATAATAATAATAATAATAATAATAATAATAATAATAACAATAATAATAATAATAATAAAATAATAATAAATAAAAATGACACCAATTGTCAGACAGACATACACTGACAGACATACACTGACAGACAGACATGCACTGACACACACACACACACTGACAGACAAACAGGTCAAACTTTAGCTCGCTTGCAGAAGCCCAATTAACCTTGAC